>PVKP010053217.1:0-12054 GCA_004027715.1 Plecturocebus donacophilus | reverse complement strand
TCATCTTGCCTTCTCGTTTTATTTCATTGAGTTGATCTTCGACCTCTGATATCCTTTCTTCTGCTTGGTCAATTCGGCTGTTGAAACTTGTGCATGCTTCGTGAAGTTCTCGTGTTGTGTTTTTCAGCTCCATCAATTCACTTATATTCTTCTCTAAGTTGTCCATTCTCGTTAGCATTTCGTTAAATCTTCTTTCAAGATTCTTAGTTTCTTTGCATTGGGTTAGAATATGTTCTTTTAGTTCACAGAAGTTTCTTATTATCCACCTTCTGAAGCCTGATTCTGTGAGTTCGTCACACTCATCCACCGTCAGGCCTTGTTCTCTTGCTGATGGGGAGCTGCGATCCCCTGTCGGAGGAGAGGCATTCTGATTTCGGGTGTTCTCAGCCTTTTTGCACTGGTTTCTTCCCATTTTTGTGGATTTATCCACCTGTCGTCTTTGTAATTGCCGACTTTCAGATTGGGTCTCTGAGTGGACGTCCGGCTTGTTGGTGATGAAGTTTTTTCTGTTTCTTAGTTTTCCTTCAGTGGACGCCCCTTCCCCACAGAGCTGGGCCTTCCCAGGTTCAGCTGTGCTTGCTCTCAGTCCTCAGCGCTTCCAGTTGCTGTTCTCCTTGTGGGTATGGGACCAGTGGAGCCCGTAAAAGGGCACCCAGTCCCTTATACTCCGCACCGAGAAGTGCCGCGCCGGCCAAAAGAGTCACGCTCATGACCCATGTGGCTCCTTCGCCGGGAATCTCCCAGTTTGTGGGCATCAAAAATTCGTTTGCAATTGCGGCATCCACTCACTCTCTGTGCTTTCACTGGGAGCTACAATCCTGAGCTGCTGCTACGTGGCCATCTTGGATCTCTCTCTGCCTGGTGATGAAGTTTTTCTGTTTCTTAGTTTTCCTTTGGCGGATGCCCGTTCCCCACAGAGCCGGACCTTCCCGGGTTCGCTGTGCTTGCTGTGAAACTCTCAGTCCTCAGCGCTTCCAATTGCTGTTTTCCTTGTGGGGATGGGACCAGCCAAGCCCGTCCATCTGTATACTCCGCACCGGGAAGCGCCACTCTGGGGCACCGGCAAAACAGCTGCACCGGCCAAAAGAGTCGCACTGGCTAACCGTGTGGCTCCTCTGCCGGGAATCTCCCGGTCTGTGGGCAACAAAAATTCGTCAGAAAGTGCGGCATCCACTCGTTCTCTGCACTTTCACTGGGAGCTGCATTCCTGAGCTGTTGCTAATCGGCCATCTTGGATCTCTCCTTCTCAGCCAGGATTCTTTAACAGCAGAATCAGAAAATACATTTTAAAGAAGACTGATTGTCTTCTCTGATGCAAACATCAAAAGTTACAGTCCCTTCCAAGAAGCCTAGATTTCCTTACTCATGCATTGTATCTGTGTTTGTTAAATTTTGATGTTTTTAAACTGTGATGTCTCTTAGTAATAATTCCATAATTTTACTATTAACTATGCATTTTTTTTCTTTCATTCATCCTTAATTGACCTCTTTTAAGATTCAAACTCTCCCATTTCTAGTACTTGAATTCTAAGATTTGGGGAGGGGGAAAATCCCTGTTCACTTTGTCTAATACAGGCCCCCTACAGACCAAACAACTTTGCAAGAAGATGAGCAGTGTCTTTCTGCCTGTTTCTTTTCCCTAAGGGGACACAAGGAAACAAGAACTTGAACTGGTAGGAGGTAGTAGAGTGGATTTCAGGAAGAACTTCTGAACAGAAAGATGAGCTGATTATCAGGTTAGTAACTCAGTTCCTCAGCTCCCTTAAATCCTAAATGAAAAGAATAAGTAGACTGGCATGGTGGCTCACACCTGTAATCCTAGCTACTCGGGAGGCTGAGGCAGGAGAATTCCTTGAATCCAGGAAACAGAGGTTGCAATGAGCTGAGATTGTGCCACTGCACCTCGGCCTGGGCAACAGAGCGAAACTCCATCTCAAAACAAACAAACAAACAAACAAATTAGCCCAGCGTGTTGGCACACTCCTGTAATCACAGCTACTCAGGAGGCTGAGGCAGGAGAATCTCTTGAACCTGGGAAATGGAGGTTGCAGTAAGCCGAGATTGTGCCACTGTACTCCAGCCTGGGTGACACAGCTAGACTCCATCTCAAAAAAAAAGAAGAAGAAAGAAAGAGGGGGAAGGGCCATGGTTTATGATCTTCAGAAAAGCTGAGGTACTGGCCAAAGAAAGGGGATGGAAATTGGCCCATTTTTAACAAGAGTTGTTTTGTTGTTGTTGTTTGTGAGATGGGTTTTTTGTTCCTTTTTCTTTTCTTTTTTTTTTGAGACAGAGGTTAGCTCTGTTACCCCGGCTGGAGTGCAGTGGTACAATCTCAACTCACTGCAACCTCCGCCTCCCAGTTTCAAGTGATTCTCCTGCCTCAGCCTCCTGAGTAGCTGGGGCTACAGATACCCACCACCATACCCAACTAATTTTTTGTATTATTAGTAGAGACAGGGTTTCACCATGTTGGCCAGGCTGGTCTCAGATTCTTGGCCTCAAGTGATCTGCCCACTTTGACTTCCCAAAGTGCTGAGAGTACAGGCATGAGCCACTGTACACAGTCTCATGAGAGGTTAAGAATTATTCGTTGATTTAGAGGTGGGCATAGTAGTTACATACCTCAGAAGATCAGGGATCTCCTCCCTAAATATTCTAGTTTCCTTTACTAATTATGAATACCTATTAACTAGTTTAATTCCTTTTTGCATAACATCTGTTTATATCTTTTGCCTTTTCCACCTAAACTTATTTGCACTTAAGTGACGTTTTGTTTGCTCTACATTTACCTTCTTTTAAATTGTATATTCCCATCTTCTGTCCTTGGAGCAAAAGTCTATATTTACTCTTTCCTTTATTTCTGTGATTTTATAGATTCATCATGTTATTTCCTCAAACATCATCTTTCTAGATCCAGTACATTTACCTCAGATGGGAGGGATGTAGAAGAGAGCAGAGGAAATTTAACAGAAACTTCTGGGGCGCTTTTCCAAACACAATGTGTCTGCCTCCCCCTTCCCTGAGCATATCAAAATCTTGGCTGGGGAAACGTGTTGTTGCTGTTGTTTTCAAGAGATAGGGTCTCCCTCTGTCACCCAGGCATTGGAGTACAGTGGCTCACTGCAGCTTTGAACACTGGGGCTCAAGCGATCCTCCCACCTCAGCCTCTGAAAATGCTGAGATTACAGGTGTAAGCCATGATGCCTGGCTGAAATTTCTCTTTTGAGAATTTTCACATCTAATTTTTTTTTTAAAGGAGTCTTGCTCTGTCACCCAGACTAGAGTGCAGAGGTGTGATCTCGGCTCACTGCAACCTCCGCCTCCTGGGTTCAAGCAAATCTCCTGCCTTAGCCTCCTCAGTAACTGGGATTACAGGTGCTTGCCACCATGCCTGGCTTCTTCTTTTTTTTTTTTTTTTTTAGTAGAGATGGGGTTTCACCGTCTTGGCCAGGCTGGTCTTGAACTTCTGACCTTGTGATCGACCCACCTCGGCCTCCCAAAGTGCTGGGATTACAGGCGTGAGCCATCACGCCCGGTCAAGAATTTTCAGATCTAATTCTAATGGTCAACTCCCTCTATCCTGTTGTAGCCATTGTTCTGAACTGAAGAGCCCTTGTCTTTTTGTTCTGTCATCATGAGGCAATTCCTTCATTTCCGTGTTAGCTCATGTCTGACATTCTGATGGAATCAACTTTTCCATTAATTGTGTAACCAACAGTCAATGGGGATTACAACAAAAATTTGCAATCTAGGCCAGAAACAGTGGCTCCCCCTCTAATCCCAGCACTTTGGTAGGCTGAGGCGGGCAGATCATGAGGTCAGGAGTTCAAGATCTGCCTGGCCAACATGGCGAAACCCTGTCTCTACTAAAAGTAGAAAAATCAGCCGGTCATAGTGGCACGCACCTTTTTTTTTTTGCTATTATTTGCTTTTTTTTTTTTTTTGCTATTATTTTGTTGATTGTGGTAGTAGTGCCTTTTTATTTGGAACCATCACCTCTAACTAAATCTAGCCTAAGAACAGCTAGTTCCTTGATCCGATCAAGCTTTTTTTCCTATCTTGCTAACAAAGTTACACCAGTATTTCCCCCTGTCATTTGCATTTTAAGGAACAAGGCCCTTAAAGTTACACTGAAGATGCATCTAGGTGGCTCAGGATACATGTGACTAAAGTACTGCTCTGCCCTTGCCTTTCCCCACACTCAGGCTCTGTATGCTCTTTCTGTCTCTCTTTTCTGCCCATTTGGTAATCTACTACCCTGCTCTCTGAATAGAAAGGCAGCAAGCTGCCTCAGAAAGTGCACTAGGAGTCAAGAGCTTGAGTATTTGGGTGCACTTTGCAACTAATTAGTTAGGGTAGTCAGTGGCTGTTTATAACACTCTGTCTCCTCATCTGTGAAATGACTATAATAGATGGCAGGAACATTGTAGGAATCAAAATAGATAATCTATGTGAGAAATGCATGTGTTTAGATAACTCCTCCATGGTTATATTTCATGGCATACTTTTCTGAGAAGTGTCATCAGCCTATTTCACATCCCACTCCTTGTATTTATATCCTGATGAGCTACTAATCCTTTGTGCTAACAGGGCCTTCATAAATGATGAATGAATGAAGGGGGGCAAGACTGAAGGCAGAAAGACTACATAGAAGCCTTAGTATTATCCTCCACTCTTCTTTCTCTCACACTCCACATCTCAATCCAGTAGCACCCTCTTCAAAATATATCCAGAATACCCCAATCCAGAATCACACACACGTGAAAATTAGAAGAGTATTTGAATGTCCATCAAAAGGGGAATGGTTGAATATATATATATGGCGGGGAGGAGGCACATGGAAAAACATTTTAAATTGAATATATATTGCGGTACCTGCCTAAATGCAGCTTATATATATATATATATGGAAAAAAACATGAAGATGTAGTAAATGGAGAAAGAGTATATATTAAGAACCAGAAAGATATACACGCTAGTAATGTTACCAGTGGAGTGTCCAGGTTCTTGGCGTTTTGAACAAAGAATTGGACAAAACGCACAAAGCAAGGAAAAAAGCAACAAAAGCAGAGATTTATTGAAAACGAAAGTACACTCCACAAGGTGGCAGCCAGTAGAGCACAGGGGCTCAAGAGCCATGTGCCAGAATTTTTCTGGTGTTTAAACACCATCCAGAGGTTTCCTATAGGTCATTCGGTGTATACCCTGTGTAAATGAAGTAGTGGCCCACAGTCAGAGGCTAAAGTGAAGTCACAAAGGTTACACCCTATGCAAGCATCTGATTGGTTGTGGAAAGAACCAATCAGAGGCCGAAGTGAAGTTACAAAATTACACTGTTATGCAAACTTCTGATCGGGTATAGAAAGCAACTGATCAAAGATACTTAAAATTTTTCATCTGCCACGCAGAAAAGCTTGGGGGGTTTGTAAAGGAAGTAGCCTCCAGTCCTTTTGGTGAGTTTTTTTCTTACTTAGGTGGGGAAAGTTGGGGTTTTGATTTAGTTCTAGGAAATCAGCATGAATGGCCTTAGGTTCCCTGCCTACAGACTCCTCTGCCTCAGTAACAGTTATTTTGTCTAGGGAGGGAGAGTAATTTCAGAAGCAAGGTATGAAGATAATTTTTTTATTATTCATTGGGATTTATTTATTATTCATTTATTTTGATACAATCTCACTCTGCCGCCCAGGTTGGAGTGCAGTGGCAATTACCTCTCACTGCAGCATCAAATTCCTGGACTCAAGGGATTCCCCCCGCCTCGGCCTTCCAAAGTGCTGGAATTACAAGCGTGGAGACTTCAGTTTTAAGTCAGAACGTTTTTGCAGTACTTATTTAGTATTAAGAAAAACAATATAGAGTGGGGGAAAAATCCACTGGATTTGAAACGATTTTTTAGTCCCACTTCTGTCTTTAGAAAGTCACTTAAACTGTGTTTTGGCTTCCTCATCTGTAAGATAAAAATGGTAATAGAATTTACTTAGTAGGGTTGCTGTATGAGTTAGTGTATAAATGTTTACAATTACGCATGGCCCACAATAAGCGTCACGTTTTCTATCAGGGAAGTCCTCACCCAACGCGTGAAACAGGAAGGCGTCCCCATCTAGATCTGGGCCCTGGGTTCTCAGGCATTGTGATTGGTCCCAGCATGTGACGCAAGGCGGGATTCATGGACGAAAGTGCTGTCAATTAGCGAAGGGCGGAAACTAGATGGAGAGGATGGTTCTTTAGTGCCGCACTTGCGCGACTCGCATCTCTCGGTTCAGGCTTAGCTATTGCGCGTGCGTCTGGCCCTCTTGTGGTCCCGGCGTGCCGCGCGACAGCTTCCGGCGTGACGTAGTAGAAAAGATGGCGTGGCTGGCTAGTGGCTCTAGTAAGGAACTTTTCTGGTGAGGCGGGGCTCAAGGGTTGCGTCTCCGCTGTCTGTCATGCGGCTCTGATTGCACGCTGGGTTCCTTCACGCAAAAACTCACAGTGATTGCGTGATGCAGAGTGAACTGGGTCCTCGGGACACCTGGGCCTGGGATCGAGACAGCCCGGAGTGCCGGCTTTGTTGCCCTTTGGAGCTTCCCATCCGTTCAGGTTCCCCAGTGAGGCCTCATTTGAAGGGCTCGGTGCCTCTTGCCCTTTATGCTAAGGAAACACTCGTTTCCTAAAGCCCCATTGCGTCCTTGTACTGAGCGGTGGGGACACGAAGACAGCACAGACACGCTGTTTACCCTCAGCGAGCCTCCAAATTGGTGAAATGGATAAACCCACCGGAAACAAATTCTAGTGTTAGCGGGTTAAGATGGAGCACGCTGAGAGACGTTACAGACAGGACGCTTCAAGAAGATGGGGGTATTGGTGTCATCAGTCATTATCCAAGACAACAGCCTTGTCTTTGATGGTGCACTCTTTGAGGACGTGAATTTTTTCTTCTACATTTCCGATACTTAGGCTCTGGTACCCTTACCCGGTTGGTAGAGATGGAGACCAGCTGTCCCTCGTGTTCATTATCTATGGAAAGGGTGAATTAGGTCTTGGGGACTTAAGAAGGGAAAATTTTGGTGAGCAAAAGCACTAGTATGTTCCTAGGCTAGGGGTTCTCAAGCAGCGCCCGACCCAGAGCACAATTGACAGTTTTGTTGTCACAACTGAGGGGTACCACTGACATCTAGTGGGTGGAGGCCAGGGATGAAGCTAAACATTCTGCAAGGTACACAAGGTTCCCGCCCCACTCCCCAACCCCAAGAACTCAAAAAACGATCTGGCTCAAAATGCCGGTGTGTTGAGGTTCTGAAACCCTGCCCTAGAATGATAACAGAAATGGGGAGGGAGCAGATGTTGGAGACATCTCAGCCAAAGACCTGTTTTGTCTCGTTTTGTGTTCTTTATAATACTTAAGTGATGCTCAGTTGGTTAGGTCTGGTGAGCCCAGTCTTCCTCTTATTTTTTCACCCATTCATTCATACCTGGCAAATAAATATATTTAGCACCAAACACCATTCAAGGTGCTAGGATTCAGCGTTGAGCTGAAAAACTTTACATTCTGGCAGGGGGTGACAGACATTAAACTTATATGTCAAGTAGTAATATATGCTATGAAGTTCCTGCAAGATGGAGTTTCTCTTACTACCACCACATACCTTTTATTCACATCCTTCTGAGTGCCAAGCACTGGACTAGATACTTTACTCATATATACTCTTTTCCGGTATCCTGCAAGGTGGGTGTTATTTATTTTTTGAGAGAGAGTCTCACTGTCACCCAGGCTAAACTGCAGTGGTGCTATCTTGGCTCACTGCAGCCTCCACCTCTGGGGTTCAAGCAATTCTCCTACCTCGTTCTCCTGAGTAGCTGGGATTACAGGCATCCCGCACCATGTCCAGCTAATCTTTTTTTGTATTTTTAGTAGAGATGGGAGTTTCATCATGTTAGCCAGGCTGGTCTTGAACTCCTGACCTCAAGTGATCTGCCTGCCTTGGCCTTCCAGAGTACTGGGATTATCAGGCGTGAGCCACCACACCCAGCCCTGCAAGGTGGGTGTTACTATCCTCAGATGATAAAAAAGAGGATCACAGGAGTTGAATAATTTGCCACAAATCACTTAGTATGGAGTTGAGCTTGGACTCAAACTAGATTCACCTGAAGGAAAAAATCTGTATTATTTCCACTAGTTAACATTGTGTCTTATATGTTGAATTGAATGGGATGAGAAATATATACCTTCTTTCCTAGAGTTAAGAAAGTAAAGCAGAAATGAACTCACATTGACCTCTTTCTGTTTCCAGAGTAGAGTTTTTAGCAGACCTAGTAGGAGTTGTAAGAGCTGAATTTTGAGCCACAGATCAGCCTCAGATGTAGTTGAATTCCTCACCACTCCTCTCAGGTGGCTCATGGCAAAATGTAGCGTCTCAAGAAGTTGGAAACTTGACGATCGTTCACCAGCCCTTCAGATCCTAATTATCAGTGAGTGTCTGGGCCTCATAAGGCCTTCAGTCAGCTCTGGAAGCTCGGCTCTGGAAGCTGCACTGAAGGAGAAGATCCTGAAACTGAAACAATTCCTGACCATTCTTCACAGGAAGAGTCAAGCCTGAGTGTGGGAGCATGATCCAGAAAGGAGTGAGAAGGAAATGACTTTGGGGCTGGATTTGGAGTTAGATCCTGGGAGACCAAGGCAATGGGTGAGAAGGGGAGTATGTAAATAGAAATGGAGATCAGGTTGTAGAGGGCCTGAGTGAGCGGACAGACAGCATAGCAAGGTGGAGAAACTTGATTTTGCTGCTGCTGCTTAAGCACTTATTTATTTCCCTGATTGGTGTCCATTCCAGCTTCCCTAAGAGATTAGAATTTCTTCTTTGCAGGAAGGAGGGTGGATGGAGAGCAAAGTTGAATGCCATCGCCAGTCACCAAATGTTCAGTAGACCCTTGCTTCCCCAGTATTAAGGATGGCAGATTTGTCTCCTATAAAATGCATCCTTTCTCCTCTGCAGATTATGTTCACCTGGTTCTGCTCTGAATGAGAATCTCCTGGTTCTTGGCTGGGCCTGGTGCCTCACACCTGTAATCCCAGCACTTTGGGAGGCCGAGGCAGGCAAATCACCTGAAGTCGGGAGTTCGAGACCAGCCTGGCCAACATGGAGGAAACCCCCATCTCTACTTAAAACACAAAATTAGCCGGTCGTCACTGCAGGCACTTTTAATCCCAGCTACTCAGGAGGCTGAGGCAGAAGAATCACTTGAATCCAAGAGATGGAGGTTGCAGTTATCCGAGATTGTGCCATTTCACTTCAGCCTGGGCAACAAGAGCAAAACTCAATCTCAAAAAAAAAAAAAAAAAAGAGTGAGAGAGAATCTCTTGGTTCTTGAAAGGCCTGCTCTGTGATGGAGGAATTACAATGCCCAGCAAGGTATGGGAGTTTTAGTTAAGTCCTCAGTGTCTGAGTCACACCTTTCCCCAAAACAGATTAATACAATTGGCTTTCTGCTCAAGACGGGGCCATAGTGGAACCAGCTGGGGACTGGGAACTATGCACAGTGTGACAGAGCTGTGGATCTGGCGTGGGGGTGGCCACGGAGCATCCTGCACTGCTCTGAGCCAACAGGACCCTGATGTGCTCTGTGTCCCTGGCAGCTGTGGTGCTGGAACCTTGACCGCTTCCCCCACCCGCCTTTCCAGCTCTTAGGTTTGGGGGTAAATGTGCAGGTTTGTTACATGGGTAAATTGCATGTCGAAGGGGTTTGGTGTACAGATTATTTAGTCACACAGGTAATAAGCATAGTACCCAGTAGGTAGTTTTCAGTCCTTACCCTCCTCCCACTCTCTACCCTCTAGTAAGCCCCAGTGTCTCTTGTTCCCCTCTTTGTATCCACGTGTGTTTGTAAGCTCTGGGCTACAAGTGAGAACACATGGTATTTGAGTTTCTGTTCCTGTGTTAATTTGCTTAAAATAATGGCCTCCAGCTCCATCCATGTTGCTGCAAAGGACATAATTTAATTCTTTTTTATGGCTGTGTACTATCCTATGGTGTATATGTACCACATTTTCTTTACTTCACCATTGATGGGCATCTGGATTGATTCCATGTCTTTGCTATTGTGAGTAGCACTGCAATGAACATATGTGTGCATGTGTCTTTTTGGTAGAACCATTATTGCTTTGGCTGTATGCCCAGTAATGGGATTGCTGGGTTGAATGGTAGCTCTAAGTTCTTAGAGAAATCTCCAAACTGATTTCCACAGCAGCTGAACTACTTTACATTCCCACCAGCAGTGTATAAGCATTCTCTTTTCTCTGCAACCCTGCCAGCATCTGTTATTTTTTGACATTTAGTAATAGCCATTCTGACTGGTGTGAGATGGTATCTCACTGGGGTTTTGATTTGCATTTCTCTAATGATTAGTGATGAGCATTTTTTCATGTGTTCTTGGCCATGTGTATGCCTGACTGCTCTTCTAATTCTGTTCTGCTCAGCTGTACGTGCCCCACTCCACGTTCAAGTGTTTAGCTCTGGCTTTCAGGAATCTCTGTTCCCACACCTCCACTCCCTGGGCCCACACAGGGATTTCTGAAGGGCTGCGGTAGGGTGTGAGTGATAGGGTTTTTTTCTCTGGGATTATGTGGGTAGTTGCCAAGCTCCTATTAGAAGCAGTGAAGCCCCCTTCCTCAGGGATTTTCCCAAAAGAAGAGGCAGAGCTCATACTCAGAACCATTCGGACCATAAGGCCTTATAGAGGAACCCAGTGACTCCAAGAAATGGAGAAACACAGAGTCTCAGGCTGGAAAGGGAAGAATCCACTGAGCTCATCAGTGCCTGTGACATCATAGACATGACCTTACCCTTACAGTTCCATCATGACCAGAACTGGGAGAAAGATACAGGTGAAATGGTGGTACGACTGCCAGACTGAGACATCTCAGTTCCTTATTAAGCTTTGTCATTTCCTCCAGTCCTCCCTTCAGAATGGCGCATTCCATGATAGCCCTTAGAAGGGTTATATCTTGGTGTTTTGCCCAGCACTCTTTGGGTTTCTCCATTAACGTAGCTACTGTGCCCAGAGGCTCCAAAAGAACACCAGCAGGGCATTGAGCTGCATGAGTTCCTCTGGGGTGATATCGCCCGCAGGGCTGGGTAAGACCACCACAGCCACACTGTGAAAGTTTCAGAGTTTTCATTACTTACACATCCTCAAGGTAGGCAGGGTGACCAAAGAGAGGCAGACAGCAGTCTTCAGTCCCAGGTCTTGTGTAGTGACAGCAACAGCACACCTGTGGGAGAGGACTTCCTCTGTTTAAGGGTTATTTGGGGGTAGGCTGTCCTAATTTCATGGGGTTACTTTCCATTGAGTCTTTCAACCACTTCCAGCAGCAAAGGAAGTTAAGCAGTTTGGCATGAGGCTGGAGTTAAAACAGGGCTCTTGGAAGGACTTCTTGTCTGTCTTGGTCAGCCCTGCCCAGGCAACAATCAACTGTGGTTTCTTTATTACTCCTCAGATACTTGGGACATTCATGGTGACATATTGGCACCCAAGGAAGAGAACCTGATTTTAATTTAGACTGATAAGTTTTCTGAACAGGTTTATAGGGGCTAGTTCAGCCTGGACAGTGTGAGCCTGAATCAAAAGATGCTATTAATACCAGTGGGCTAGAAGATCCCGTGTGGATGTGTCAGGTGGCTTGGCCATTGAGAAGGAATGACAGTAGAGGTGAAACGATGCAGAGCCCAGGTATCCAACAAAGGCTAAGAATCAAGGTGAGAGGGCAAAGGGAAGGTGTGGACAAATGGGTGAAGCCCCACCGTGTGCTTGGCCAGCCCCAGAGAGCTCTCTCCTGGTGCTTGTGGATACAAATTCTACTTCTGACATGTCCATTTATGTCCCCATCTCCTGTCCCTTGGTCTAAAGTCTTTACTTGTAAAAAAAAAAATCCAACTGGGGATTTCAACAGACACTACCTCGATAGTAAGTAGGGGGACTGCATAACAAGTGACATGTCTGATGGGTCACCTTTCTTTCTTTCTTTCTTTCTTTTTTTTTTCCTTTTGAAACAGAGTCTCACTCTGTCCCCAGGCTGGAGTG
>PVKP010053216.1:0-12053 GCA_004027715.1 Plecturocebus donacophilus | reverse complement strand
GTCTGCAGCTGTGTCCGCAGGTGGCTTGTCCGCCTCGCTCATTTTCTGCAGCTGTGTCCCCAGGTGGCTTGTCCGCCTCGCTCATTGTCTGCAGCTGTGTCCCCAGGTGAATTGTCCGCCTCACTCATTTTCCCACCCACTGTCCACACAGCACAGGTTTTCAAAGGCTGGTCCCAAGCTCTCCGCCCCGACCTGCTGAGTCAGAAACTTGGGGTATTTTCCCAGCCACCTGCATTTTAACTGGCTTTCGGGGGTTCTGACCCTCTCTTTAACTAGGGAGCCCCTGTTCCACTTTGGAAGGGTAACAGTTCCTGCGGAAATAGCTCACTATACAGTATTATAAGGGACGCAGCTCTTTGGGGGGAAGCGCTGATCACCAGTATTTTTGGTCCTGGCATCAAGAATTGGTTCTGAGCACACAGTCAGCCGTTTTCCGCACAGGCTTGGCCAGGACGAGTGAAATGGAGCAGGAGAGCGACGCCCAGGGGCGCAGGATCATCCAGCCACTCAGTCATGGTTCTTACCCTGAGTGGTGGTCTCTGTTTCTATCCTTGTGCTGTTTTCTGTGCCTTTACATGTTCACTATACAATGTGCTAGCGCCCTTGCGTCTCCCCGGCGCCTTGATCTGCACAGCGCTTTGCTGTGGGGACCACGCGGCTGCGGCTTCGCCCTGGTGACCTGGCTTCGCCAGCAGCTCTGAGCCACCGGGAACTCCTCTCGGTTATCACAGAGGAAAACATGCTCCATCCCTATTTAGTTCTGTTTTCTGGGTTGAGTTTAAAACTCCTTTAAAATGTTCTCTTCAAACATAATTCACCTACCTAAAAGTGTCTGCTACGACGTCCACTGCCATCTAGCCTTCACTAATGGTTATTCACAGCAGATTTAGAGAGATGAGAGTGGGCTTTATTGCCATGCGCAGCAAGGGAGGCTCATTTTGGAGTCTGACACGAGCAATGACACCTGAATTCTTGCAGCAGAACGTCGTGAAACTGTCGTGAGCAGCCCCACTCCCTGGTCTGAAGGCCGTGCTTGGCACACAGCTGGGAGGCCCTGAGCTACCTTCAGTCTGCCCTGCTCTGAGACCTGGGAATGAGGCTGGGAGCTGGAGAGCCTGAAGAACTCGAGTCGATCCTAGTTGACTCAGCGTGAGCCAAGTGCCCTTTACCAGCTCAGACCTCACTGGTGCCGGCAGCTTTGCTCCTCAGCTGACTCTCCACCTCCATCCAGGTAGCTGGGTCCCTGCCAGGGTGTCTGGACCTCCCCAGGACAGTGGCCGGCCTCTGCTACCTGTACCTGGAACCCCCAAGGCCTCCTGCGTCCGAGGCTCTGCTGCGCTGTTGGAATGCCTGGTTCCAGTTACCTCCTCCGTCCTCCTGCTGAGCTTCCTCCCGTCGGCTGCCAGTGGCACCCCGTGCCCTCGTTCCATCTCCTCGGCACCCTCCAATCCCTGCTCCTAACCCCTCATGCTTAGCTGCAGTTCATTTCCAATTCCTGATAAGTCATACGGTTACGAGGATGAGTCAGGTATAAGATTTTCTGCAAGACTTGTCAAGAATTGGGCCTTGGAGTGTTCTAGAATCGGCACGTGATGTCTTCCCTCCAGCTTTGGAAGGAGGAAATAGGATTCTGCTGTGTTAGGGCAACGGGGCAGGATGTTCTGAGGACAGCCAGGCCAGGCCTGGGCCATGGCCTGAGAAACGGCTGACCCGGGAAGGACACCCATCCTGGTGTTGGCACGCATCCTGGAGTGTGTGCCGGCTGCGAGGACGCGCCACTCAGCGTGCGTGTGAGAGCTGCACAGACGTCTGCTGGTGACTTGTGGCTCAATGTGACTTAGGATTTCATGTCTATGTGCTGTACACAGAACAGAATAACAGTTCATGTTGAGCACGTAATGGATGACTATCAGAGGGCTTTGAAGACACGCGCCTGCAGGAGATTTGGAGCAGGCCTGGCCCGGGCCGAGGGGCTGTCTGCAGCTTTCTTCAGGCCTCCAGGCGCCCTCTTCACAACTGGTTTCGTCCCTGTGGGAGCAGACAGGAAAGGAGGCCAAGTCCGCAGGCGTTCGCAGAGGACAGAGGTGGACACAGAACTCCCTGCTCCCCGTCAGCCATGGACGGCCTGGGAGAAGACACCCTGACAGCCCGTCCGACACCGGCCTGTGCTGAAAGAGGCCTGGGCTCACCGTGGCTGGAGCAGCCTTCTCCTTCTCCCCTCCAGCGTTGAGGTGTCATGTGAATGTGGCTGTGCCGGCCACCTCCATGGAGGGACGTGCAAAGGGCCTGGGATCTCCACCTGCGGGCGTTGCAGGTGCAGGGTCTCCCGCAGCAGACTGGCACACACGTGCGTGCGAGCCGCTTCTCTACCCGCCTGTCTCTGGGGGAAGCGGGCTTTTGGATGGCAAGAGTGGCTGCGGAGCTTTAGAATTGCGTTGAGGTCACGGTAAGAGACTCTGTGACCCGAGGAGGTTTTCCCGAGCTCCCTGGAGAAAGGGGCAGTTGTAATGAGGCCTCAGGTGGGCTCACCATGGGAGGGGCCACCAGCCGTGGAAGTCAATCCCTGAATATAATCTGTTTGACTAACAGATTTCTAAAATGTGTCCATGTGTTCCAAAAACAGAGGGCAGAGCCGGAGGCGAGAATGTCCACTCAGGTAAAGCCCTAAACAAGAAAGCGCTGCGTGTTAGCTGAGCTTCATGCACTCCTGGGCTCTGGATTGGATGGAGGTAGATCAAGTCCAGGAGATGGTTTGTTTCCGTGGAGGTCGAGTTCAGCCCTCAGCGTCACATGAAAGCGTGGGAGCCGGTCCCAGGAGCAGAGTCCGGAGTCCCTGTGCTTCACTCTGTCAGAGCACTTAACTCTGGAAATGCGTGTCTCTGGGGTCAGATGTGAGCGTTCAGAGAAGAGGTCCTGTGTCACCCAGCTTGGCCTTCCCTAGGGGACCGCCTGGCACCCAGACGCCGCGCACGTGGAGCTCGTCATTTAGGGGATGGCGTGGACTGCAGGTGGCGGCTGCACTCGAGGGCTGATGAAGGCTGTGCGTGAGAGCTTTCTGAGCCTTCTTTCTTAGGAGGGCCTTGTGAAGAGAAGGTGGACGTAAGGATTTGCCGACCCAAAGCCCCATCCTGCTACAACAGCTCAGCTGGTTTTTGAGGAGGGCTGACCACCTCTCCCCAAGCAACCCAAATCCAGGCTCAGGCTGTGATGGTCCATGCTCTACAGACCATTATCTCATTTGGAAAGATACTAATTTTAGCAAAATAAATCTACTTTTTCAGGAACTTGAGCCTTGACTTTACAGGATATTTTGGCCCAAATCTCTGTTTCGCTTGAGCATTAGCATTTCTGGCTGCTGTAGTGAGATGGGGTGCCGAGGGCGTGTCAGGCTCAGGAGAAGGCTCCCTGACAGAGAAACCCTTTGTTTTTGTGATCAGCAAGGGACAGAGAGGCTCATTCTGACTCTTCAGTGTGGACCTCTCAGAACTGAAGCGTGCAGCCAATCCCTGGCAGACGCTAGGCCTGGGGGCAGTTCATAAACCACAATTACGATACAGAGAAGCCTCCTATCCCCCGTTGGCAGCGAACCCACAGGATCGCCAAGCCTGCTGGCCGGCCGCCACCCTTGTAGGGTCTTTGCAGAGGCTGGAGGATGGACTCGGATCCCGCTGTCCTCACTGGGCCCATCGGCGAGGTCACTGCTGTGCCATATGTCCTAGCCCCGTCTTCATGCACGGAAGTTGGAAATGGGGCTACATGTGCCCTCTGCTCTCATCGACAAGACTTGGGGTTTCCCATCTGATCCCTCTGCTTTTGTCAGGGGAAGAAGGCGCCTGGTGTCTCAGGCAGACTGTGGAGTTCCCGTTCTGTGTCTTCTCCATCCCACCCTACCCTGACAGTAGGTTGGCCCATGCCCCAGATAACTGCCTACACTACATGCCCCCGCCAGTTTCTGGCTGCTGCCTTTGCTGCCAAGTTCTGTTTCACCAGAAGGAAAGAAACAATTACTGGTATTCTTTCATAATTTACTACTTATGATGTATTTAAGTGTTTTACTCAGGACAGCGCCCAGTAAGGGGTAGGAGGGAATATTTAAGGGAGGGCTGGTTCTTAGGGAAAGGAACGGGGACTCAACATTTTTGTGAAGTGCCACTATTTGCCTCTACTTTGCATTGTTCAGAAATGGCAAATGCAATATAAAAGTGATATGTGGTTTTAATGTATTAAACTTTAACCAGTTGTTTAGAAAAAAAATTAGAAACTGATTAATTGGCTAATTATTTCACAAGCTTGATAAAAACTACAAAAAGTTTTTCAGAGGACTGGTAAAAGTCCTGTTTTGGTCATGACCTGACTCACAGATTTCAAAGTGATTCAAATGAGATACAGAGAGCTATGTCTGTCAATAGAAGAGATATTTTGTGGGGCGGCTAAAATTTTACCTACTTCTGTGGCGAACCAAGTAGAAGTGATCTCTTCAACCTATGATTAAGAATGCAAACCTGACAGAGATTCATACACACGCATTGCACCGGAGACCATTCTGCTGGTTTTGATGTGGTTCTACGGTACACAGGACCTCTCTGTACTATATTTGCAGCTTCCTGTGAATCTATACCAAAACAGAACGGTTAAAATGAGCAAACAATAAGAAGTCTAAACATTGCCAACAGGTGTATGAAAACAGTCGCTAATCATTAGAGGGATGCAAATCAAAACTACCATAAGGTACATCACCCCTGTTAGGATGGCTATTATCAAAAAGACGAAAGATAAGTCTTGGCGAGGATGTGGAGAAAAGGGAACTCTTGAATGTTATAGGTGGAAATTAGTATAGCCATTATGAAAAACTGTATAACGTTTCCTTAGAAAAAGAAAAATAGAAATACCATATGATCCAGCAATCCCACGTCTGGCCGTATATTCAGAGATTGAAATCAGTGTGTTGAAGAGATGGCTCCATTTGATGTTCATTGCAGCACTATGCACAGTAGTCAAGATAAGGACTCAACCTGTGTCCATCAACCGGTGAACGGATAAAGAAAAGGTGGTATGTATATACACAAAATGGAACACTACCTAGCCTTAAAAACGAAGGAAATTCTGTCACATCCAACAACACGGATAAGCCTGCAGGACATAGGCTAATAAAATAAACCAGTTGCAGAAAGACAAATAGTTTGCAATCTCGCTGATATCTGGGGCTTAAAATAGTCAAACCCAGAAGCAGAGAACAGACCAGAGTGGTGTTTACCTGGGGCTGGGGGTGGGAGTTGAGGAGTCGAGTTTCAGTTACACGAGAGAGATCAGTTTTTAAGATCTGCTGCAACTATGGTGACCCTAGTTAATAATAATGTATTGCACATTTCAAAATTGCTAATTGAGTAAATTTCAAATGTTCTCACCACAAAAGTGATTAGTAAATGAGGTGATATATATGCTGATCAGCTTGATGTAATCATTCTACGTTGTGTTCATGTACCATAACATCCATTGTACTCCATAAATATACACGATTTGGTTTGTCAATTAAAAATAAAAAATAAATTTAAAAAGTAATCAATAACAATTAAAAAGTATATAAAAGAAAAAATAGATAAGAAACCATCATTAAGAAAAAAATCTAGCCATTCTATGTCCGGTTCAGATCTCTGGAAACTCTATTCAGGAGTTCTTACTTTCCCTGAAATGTGTTGCATATTAAATAAGTTCTGTTCAAGTGAAAGTCCTTATTGACTACCATTTTGTTTCAAGATGATCTGAACCTGTCTTTGTTTTCAGATTGGAGCTCAATATCCTATTGCATGGAGCAGCTTGTCTCCTCTCACCTAATCCTCACAATAATCCCGAGGCAAGTAACATGCTCATTACCAGCTTGCAGATGGGGAAATCACTCATTCAAGAAAAAAACTGTACACCATTCTAATTTCTACACGATTCTGGGATGCACTCAGGCCATTTTCAGTCAAACTCTACTCAAAGCACATATTAACTTTCAGGGAACGAATTCAGACAATTTCAGTTCTGGTGGCTCAAAGAAAGGGTTTATTTTGGCTCTGTGTGATCCTGAAGTCTGCAGTGTGTTTACTACGTGCTACTTCACACATACTCAAAACAACACTGCAATTAGCCCGATGCTGCTCTTTCTTCCCAAGAGAAAGCTCAGTTTTGAACTTGCCGTAGTGAACATATTCGAACAGAAAGTTAGGTGGCTTCAGATCATTCTGTTCAGCAAATTCCAGGAAGCATGGACTTTCCAGATGCCAGATAGAGACACATCGGAAAGTTGCACATACTCCTGTAATTCAGTTGACTTCTCAGAGACAGAAATGGAAAAATTTCAAGGCCAACCCAAAGATTCTGAGGCTCTGGCTGCCGGACCCCAGATCCTCGGCTGCTCTTTGTTCCTGGCGCATGAGAGAAAGTGGTGGCCACACAAACAATGCTCCCACGAAACATCAACATTGTCTGCGGGAACTGGAGGCAAGACCCCATTTTCCCCAAGAGATTCGATATCAGTTCATGTCATGTGTTTTCTTTATAAGATAAATCATAGCTCAGGATCACACTATAGGATACCTTCATCTTGTGCATTCATGGATTGTTTACAAATCTGAGGAAGCCTAAGGTAGGTGACTTAATACATTCTCTACATCCACTTATTTAGAAAAAGAGAGACAGTGAATATTTGCAACAGTGAAGAACCACACAAAAATCCATTTTAATTATTCAATTTACAAGTGTTTTCATTGCGGTCTTTCCCTTTGTTAAGAGGAGTTAGCACTTGCATGTTAGCCGAGCCTCACTTCTAGTTTAAAAACAGGATTTTGGTAATTCAAATTACGTTTTTATTTACCAAAGACAGAATTTTACTTGAACAGATGAGAATGTGGAAGTCAAAAGTGATAGATTTTCTAGCTTTTTATTACCACTGTAGACATCAATTTTCAATGCAAGTTGTAGTTGGCAAACACAGGGGAAAAGTATTCCAGCAAAGCTGTAGAATAATTAAACGTACATGCGGAATCTCTTGTGAACTCAACTTCAATTGCAGCTTCACACACAGTAAGCAAACACAGCATTCCCTCTCATGGGTTTGAAGTTTATGGTTCAAAGACAGCAAACGTAGGTAGACCAAAAATGAAACAGGATCTGCTGTGGAAAAATAACATTCTCCTGGGATCATCATTAGCACTGCGGGGAAAGCCAGGTCAGATGAAACATTCCCATTCTAGGCAGTCTGTGGTAAGTTAGATGGAAACCGGACAGCCTGATTTGAGGCTAAGAACCTATTTTCATTCTGCGGAAGACTTAGAGCATCCTTACCTAGAAGGTATAAAAAATTTTAGCCTCCCAAAATATCATTAACAAAATTCCCAGTATCCCAAGGCATCTTTTGGCCTTTAAAGGTTCATGACTGACTACAAGTAAGGTTGGTGATGACTGCTGCCTGCTCTTAAAATTCCTGTAAGGGTGAGTAGTGGTGGAGCTACAAATAAAGCTTTTCCAGGTGAACAGACTTGAACCTCACTGACCACATTTTATTTATTTCCACTGCATATACTCACAGTTAGAAAATGGAGTCTTCGAGGGGTATTTGTGTTTCATCTTTGCATTCCATCCCAGCCGTCATGGTGACAATTCTCGTAGGTGCAGCACAGTGAGGAGCTGCGTACCGAGGCGTAACACGTGAGTTGTGTTTGGACTTCAGTGATGAAGGGATCGGTGTGTAATGCATGATCCACACACACGTTTCATCTACACAAATATAAATCCTTATTACTAGCATATTTTATGACTTCTATTTTCTTTTCAAAATTGAATAGTAAAAATAAAAGTGGACTGAAATATTACGAGTTCAAATAACGTGTCCTTCATATTGCCAACGCGTTGGGCTCCGTCCGGCTGTGTCTTCTCTCCCTTTCACGGTGGATTTGGAACGGCCTCTCGGCCTTAGCTCCATCTCTTCCTGGACACTCGTGATTTGCCATCCATTTTTCTCTCCTCCAGATCGATGTCCACTTTGTTTTGTTTGCTCTTTACTACCTTTATGAATTCCCACTCTCAAAACAGAGAAACACAGTTCAATCTGGGAACTTCTCAGGACTCATGAGAGACTTTTATTTCCTAGAAAGTAGGTCCTCTATTGAACCACCGGGTCTCTTTAGGAAATCAGATCCATTTTTTTCTAAGTATTTCAAGGTACCAAATACAGCAGAATATTTTTAAAAATATGGTTGGTCTGCGTTTGTAATGAACATAAAGACTTGCACATTTGAATCCCCATGCTTTTCCTGTTCCGCACCGTGACTGTGAGTGGTAGCACCAGGTTCTCCTCAATCCTTTCCCAAAAGGCTACTGTGCCCCACTCTACCATCTGGCTTTTGCCAACATCACTGGCCTCCACTTTGCCATCGCCGTCATCCACTGTGCCATCCTCAGCGCCCTCCAGCTCACCACCATCACTGTCCTCCATTTTCCCATGTCACTACCCTCCAGTCTGCCACCATCACCCACCTTTCTACCTGGCCCTCATCTCAGTCCTCAGCCTCGGCCTCATCACGACCCTCCACTTTGCCGCCAGTTACTCCTCTGTCCTCAGCTGTTACTCGAACTCTCAGCAGGACTCAAAACACTTGGTTGCACTGTTCTCTGACCCTTCCTTCCCCTTCAAATACTTCCTTCTCGACTCCTCGGTTCCAGTCTGCTGGGTTTCCCGCAGGCTCCCTGGCTGTGCCGCTGGCTCTCTGTCGGTCTGTCCACACCGTCTCTCCGGGGGTTCTCACACAGTGGTGAGGCAAGTGCCAGTCTTAGCCAAGCCTGTGTCTCCGTGGAGCCGTAGACTCTGCATCTGATGACCCATCAGGCTTGCCCCTTGGGTGCCTAGCAGAGTCCTCAGATGCTGCCTGTCCTAAGGAGAACTCTCAGCTCCTCCATGGCTGGCTCCTTCTGCTGTTCTGCCCGGGCATTCTTGGCACCACTGTCCACCAAACGGCTTAAGTTACAACACAGGCATTATCCCGGATTCTGCTTCCAAACCTGCCCCACGCTTAAGCTGTCAGTAAATTCTCGAGCCTCTGAGCACACCCTGTCCGTCCGCTCTCCCTAGCTCCAAGCCTGCCAACCTGGACCACAGCCTGGCAGACAGGATGCTCATGTCCCCCCTTTTGCAACACCAAGCGACCTTTCGACAGCACAATGCAAACATCTCAGCAACTGATGTTTTCTGTTTGTTGTGCAATTCAAGTGACACCCTCAGTCCGCGTGGGCTGTCCACCTGCCTGTCTACACCGTGAGTGACTTGCCCCCTTCCTGACCCCTGGGGCCCCAGGCACGTACCTCCCGGGTTTCCTTCTTGCTGTTCATGGCTGTGCTGCGGTTGCCCACCCCGCTCCTAGCCGTTTGGTGACGACTGGCTGCTGCCATTGCGGAACCTGCAGTCCCAGCTGATACCAGGAACCCAGCTCTATGGCCGCATTTCCACTGCGCCTCAGCTTCCAAGGGTCCGCGTCCCGCTCCTCAGTGACAAACAGGGCCTGCCCCTCAGCAAGCTCTTCAATGGCCTTGTCGGGGGCTGTTCTCCAGGGCCTCCCCGCAGGAATGTCGGCATCACTCGCGCCCTCTCTGAGCCTCCTGACCCTCCCTCGCATCCTGCCCAGGCGGTTGTGCTGTCCCTGTGCATTTGCTGTGGACATGCCGTGTCCTGGGGCCATCCCAGCGGCCCCAAGGGCCAGTTCTCGCCAGGACGCCTCATCCTACGCCTGCCACTGTTTTCAAGGCTTCCAAAGCACTCAAAAGCCAACTAAGTCCACAACGGTTAAAATTATCTTATTAGTGCCTGTGAATCAGGGCTACCACACAGACCAGTGACTACGTATCACAAGTCCTTCCGTTGGAATTCTACACAGACAAGGCCTGGGTCGTTCTGATGGCAGTGTGTGACACTTCTAACCTCGTGGGCCTCACCGCCATCAGATCCTGCTTTGGACCGCATGCTACCCCTGCTAAGGGCCTCACTGCCTCTGCCTGGACCCCCTCAAAATCAGACGTGTGCGCGTGCAGTTTTCTGGAAAGTTATTCCAGGTGCAGGAATGAAAGAGCCGAGGAAGTGAAATGGAAACGAGGGGAAAGCTGACACAGGAAGGCACTATCTGTGGGTCGCCAGGACCTGCTCGGAGCGTACAAAACACGTCTCAGAATTATCTGCTAAGGGTGAAGATGAGAAGCAGCCTCCCAACCTGCTCCCAGTGGCTGAGAAATGAGTCACAGAGCACAGACTCCCCGCCCCTCCTGTCTGTGCTCGCCCCAGTGCAGGGCAGCCCTCAGGGACGTGTAAGGCAGGCAGTGTGAGCCAAGTGTGAGCTAAGACTGCCAGCGCAGGCCCGATCCGAGAGCCGGGAGACAGCCCAGTGCCTCTGCAAGACGAAACGAGGTCCCAGTTCTGCACGGGAAACTCTGACGTGCACAAAGCCCACACGTCAAGCACGGAAAGCACACGGGCGCCCCACCTCAGAGCTGCTTGAAGCCCCTGGCCCTCTCCCAGTTTAATCATCTGCATTTCGACTGACTGTCCTCATGGCTGCCAACCTATGTGCTGAGCAGAATTGCCCTGGGAATTCCTAGTCATGTATACCTGTGCCTCTGAAATTCTGATTCAGGAGGTCCTGATTAAGGACCCAAGAAGCCAGATTTTGTAAAGCTCCCCAGGTGGTCCTGACGTAGTCAGCTGTTGGACATAATTCTAGGGTCCCTTTTTACTCTGGAATTTGGTGAATTATTTAGCCCATTGGATAAATAACATGGGGATTTGCAGAGAAATATAACATGTCCTTCCTTTATGAACAGGCCTTACGGTGGGCTGGTTTAGGTAACATTTATGCTTAAGAAACACTAATTTTAGAGCATAAGACAACCGCTAAGCAGATATTGCGATTCGCACAACTGTCATGTATAGCAATAATCAAATCATTTTTCTCATTATTCTGTTACTCCATTTAATAAACACTTATTAAACATATTTACTCTATCAGATATATATTATTTGTTAGATATTGATCTGTTATTAGGAGGCATAAAGAAGGTGGATAAGACATTTTCTTCATCCTAAAGGAGTATATGACACACACACACAAGGACAAAATTGAGGAAAGAAGAGATGGACGTCTGCAGGCATTGAGAGGATGAAGCACATGAATAATGCAAGATTTTTTGTACGAGTTATTAAGTTCCCTAGCTATGTTCAATGGCCTCAGAGAGAGGGAGGAAAGCAGAATCTTGGGAAGGTGAACGTGGAAGGCGGACAAGGCCGTGGCGTGGTCTCGGGGTCCCCAAGGACCTTGTGAAGCTGAATTGAAGAAGTGGACATTGTGAAACTGAGCTGGTTGGTCGTGATGTGGGGAGGTGAGCAGAGGTTTCAGAGCCTCTGGCAGGTGTTTCCACAGGGCTGTGTGTGGGTATGAGCAAGTGTGTAAGCGTGAGTGCACAGAAGTTTCAGACCACGACAGAGCTGGAAGGATGCAGGCTGCTGCGGCGTGGAAGCCGTCCTACTCACGGGGACCCCTCAGGGCTGGCCGGAAAAGGGGAGAACGATGTGGACCAAAATCCAAGCTTTAGGAGGAAGAGCCTGGCCCTCCCTGGCCTACGTTATGACATCATTAAAGTGAGTTGCCGGCTAAGAATTGGAAAGCAAGCGTATCCTCTGACACTTATGAACATGTAGTGGCTTTTCAGTTTGCAGCAGCCTAAGCACCAAGTCTGCCTCATCCTTTGCTTGACTGAGCCGAGATTCTCAGCAGAGCAGACCCCACTTGTCACTCCTGACCACCCTCGGGCTGGGCCACAGTGACTCGGCTGGAAAGCCTTCAGCAGACCGTCTGTCTTCCCGGCAGACCCCCTCCTCCAGAGGTCTGCGCTTGGGACCGGCTAGTACGGAGTTTGGCTCTGGACAGGTACACTTGGCTTCCACTTCAAGGCAGCAAGGCAGCCTGGAGACCTGAAGGGCCTAGGAAGCTTCTGGAATCGCTTGTCCACCAAGGCAGCCTGGAGACCTGAAG
>PVKP010053215.1:0-12046 GCA_004027715.1 Plecturocebus donacophilus | reverse complement strand
TGCACCATTGACATCCTCTTGTGCACCTGTGCCGTTCACACCCTCACGTGCACCTGTGCCGCTGACATACTCGTGTGCGCCTGTGCCGTTCACACCCTTACGTACACCTGTGCCGTTCACACCCTTGCATGTGCCTGTGCCGTTGACATCCTCCTGTGTGCTTGTGCCGTTGACACCCTCATGTGTGCCTGTGCCATTCACATCCTCACATGCACCTGTGCCGTTCACACCCTCACGTGCACCTGTGCCGTTGACATCCTCGCATGCGCCTGCGCCGTTCACATCATCACGTGCGTCTGCACCATTGACATCCTCTTGTGCACCTGTGCCATTCACACCCTCATGTGCGCCTGTGCCGTTCACACCCTCACGTGTGCCTGTGCCGTTCACACCCTCATGTGCGCCTGTGCCGTTCACACCCTCACGTGTGCCTGTGCCATTCACACCTTCACGTGCACCTGTGCCTTTCACATCCTTGTATGCGCCTGTGCCGTTTGCACCTGTGCCATTCACACCCTCGTGTTCACCTGTGCCATTCACACCCTCATGTGCACCTGTGCCGTTCACACCCTTGTGTGCACCTGTACCATTCACACCCTTGCGTGCATGTGTGCAGACAGGGATGCTTCTCTAGGGCAGGCTCTTCTGCAGACCTGCTCCGCCTCGGGTGCTCACACTCTCTGGAGGATGTCAAGGATCCAAGCATCACTGCTGTGGTGGCACTGCATGCACATGGCCGTGTGAGGAAGGGCTGCCTTCTCCTGGCCTGGAGTGGAGTCCTGCTCTCCGGCTGCTCACTGGGGTCCCGTCACGCACAGGCGGGCCAGGGAGGAAGGCCTCTGCTTGAGATCTTTGACCAAGGCCTTTCAAAGGCCTTCACAGGGAATCCATGACACCCCAGGCAACGCCGGCCAGGACGGGCATGTGGGGGAAGATGAACTAGAGGACTGAGTGCCAGAGTGGACTGACCCCCACACCCCCAGGCCAGGCTGGGGCAGGAAGCCCCTCAACGAGACCAAGGGAGACAGCTCCAGAAACCCGCTTCATTTAGCCACGCCCCACATTTACTCAGGCTGGGGCCAGCTGCAGTGGCCGGCTGAGGAGGATCCAGGCCTCAGCCGCAGGCTCTGCTCGCAGTCACTCAGGGCCGGGCCAGGGATCTGCCCTGGAGCCCTCTGCCAGCCCCGAAGGCCCTCCCCACTCCCCATTTTCCTCCCTGCCATCCAGCCTCAGAGGAGGCCACGCTAGCCCATCAGTTATGCTCCCACCAACTTAGAACTGTGAATCTGAGGTTCCCCAGGAGCTTAGCCACTACCCCCGCATGCCCGAAAAGGGTTGAGGGGAAGGTACTGCCGGCTGCAGCCTCCCGCAGCACCCAAGGGCAGCACAGGGACCCAGGGGAGGCCAGCAGGTGGGAGCCGGGCCTGCATGGTCTCACTCCCAGCTGCGTCCTGCGTTTCCTTCGAGGTCCCCGTGGCTGCGGTGGGGCCGTGCGTTCCTTCCTTCATCCCGCACAGCTTACTCTGCACAGTGCCTTTGGCTGCCCACTTGGAAACAGCAGAAATGGGCGGAATGTTACCTGCAGCTCAGAGGCAGGCATGCACAATCCCCCAGGAGCAGGGTGCGGAGGGAGGCCACACGGGCACGCCTCATGGAGCTTCTCCCAGCGAATTAAAACAAAATTTTTTTGTAGAGATGGGATCTCGCTATGTTGCCCAGGCTGGCCTTGATCCTCCTGCCTCCGTCCCCCAAAGTGCTGGGATTACAGGTGTGGTCCCCCACACCCAGCCATGACTCATTACAGTTTGACTGAGATGTAATTCACATGCCCTACAACTCACCCATTCGAAGTGCGTCATCTGATGGTCTTTGGTAGGTTCACAGGTATGTGCAGGCACTTTTATCTCTGTTTCATCACGGGTGAAACAGACATAAGCATGCTTCACAGCTCACAGGCGCCATTGTGCTAGGTTAACAGCCTGCCATGCTGACACCCCCTACATGTTGGCTGTCGTGGGTATCCACTCTTGGGGGTGTCCTGGCCTAACGCACCTGTGATTTCTTTGACACAGACCTGCGGCCCCTGGACGTCCTGGCGGAGGTGGTCCCCTCCAACGGCGCCACGAGCGGGATCAGGATCGTTCAGGTTCACGGTGCGCGGGGACTCCAGCTCTCCGCAGCCGCACCCCACACCATGAGCTTCCCCGCATCCAGGATTTTCTCCCGGTGTGACCTCTTCCCTGAAGAATTTTCCATCGTCGTCACTTTGAGAGTTCCCGATCTTCCAGCCAAGGTCAGTGGCACTTTCTGCTCTTTGTGTTAGCATAGCCTCGTTTTCCCTTGTGAGGTTCCCAGTACCAATGAGTGCACAGGTTGAGGGGCGGCATTTGTCAAGGACTCCCTGGGTTTCCTTGAGATCAAGAGTGGCTTGCCTTGCTAGGTAGCGAGGTCCCTGTCACTGGCAGTATGCAAGAGTCTGTGTGACCCTTTGCTAGGGGTTTGCACAGCCAATTTCTGCAATGGAGGGTCTAGTGCTCAGAGTTTTTATGTTGGCATCCTTTGGCAGGAAGAGCTAACAATAAAATCACATCTAAAAAGGTGCACTTTGTAGACTCGTTTATCTAAGACCTGAAGTGCCATCCATCCCAAATCTGACAGACAAGCCCCATCCCATCCTCCGCCTGCTAGTTTGGAGGGTGAAGACAATGTGTGTGTCTGTCCGCTCCCCACGGCTTCTGGGCCAGTGCATGCCGGATCTGTGCAGCAGGTCCTGAAGTAAATGAAGATGAACTTGCATGTCCATGTCGGCACCACTGATAACAGAGGGAAGCCCTTCTTGCTGCAGTGCTGCTCTGGCCGTGAGTTCTACGTACTGGTCTCTCCACATGCGCCCATCGGCCTCCCTGTCCTTCTAACCTGCGGCAAACCCCAACCACTGAGTTCTCAGTGTCAATATTTTCCAGTTCCCTAACTTCCGTTTGTTAAAAATATAAATGCCAATGTTCAGGTTAAAGGCTTCATCGTCCTGGTTATTTTCTTGAGCATGACTTCAATCTTCATTACGTGGACAACTCCAACACATGGGTCACCTCAAAGACTGGTTCCATTTTCTTCTTTATCTTTTCACTTTCTGTCATGCACCATACTTTTAACATTATATTTATTGATGTTGAGACTGGATCTTGCTCTGTGATCCAGGCTGGAGTTCAGTGGCACAATCATGGCTCACTGCAGCTTCAAGCTGCCAGGCTCAAGCTACCCTCCCACCTCAGCCTGCGTGCCACCTCTTCTGGCGAATGAAAACAATTTTTTTGTACAAGTGGGGATCTCACTATATTGCCCAGGCTGGTCTCTTGCCTCAGTCCCCCAAAACGCTGGGATTAGGTGTGATCTCCCAAGCCCAGCCATGACTCATAGTTATTAACAGTTTTATTGAGATGTAATTTACGTGCCCTACAACTCACCCCTTTAGTGTATAATCTGATGGTTTTTGGTAGATTCACAGATATGTGCAGGCAATTTTAGGACACTTTCCTCACTTCAGAGGAGGCCCTGTATTCGTCAGCTATCACTCTGGACCCTGCATCAGCCCAGCGCTAAGCAGAGACTACGCTCCTTTCTGTCTCTAGGGATTTGCCTCTCCTGCACTTTCCACGCAGAGGAAATCGTAGGGGGTATTTGTCTTTTATGACCGGCTTTTTTTGCTGAGAATGTCTTCAAGGTTTATCCATGCTGCGGCTTGTGTCAGCACTTCATTCCTGCTTACGGTCAAATAATACTCCACAGTATGGGCCGGCCACAGTGGGGTTGGCTTTTCCTCAGCTGGTGGACGTGTGGATTGCTTCCACCATTTGGCTGTTAAGAATAACGTTACCACAGACATTCATGCATTCCTGTATGCACTTTTGCGTGGGTGGTGTGGACGCGTGTTTTCATTTCTCCTGTGGATGCACTTAGGAGTGGATTCCTGCATCATGCAGTTAACTTTTCGAGGGACCGCCAGTCTGTTTACTAAGGTTGCTGGCAGCATTTTACATTCCTGCCAGTAGTGAGCAATGGTTGTGATTTCATCACATCCTTGCCAACACTTGCCATCTGACTTTTTGGCTCTAGCCATCCTTAAGGTCACGAAGTGGTGTCTGATTATAGCTTTGAGGTACACTTCCCTGATGGACAGTGGTGTTGAACGTTTCTCATGTGTATATTGACCATTTGTGTGTCTTCCTTTGAGAAATGTTCATTTAAATTTTTTGCCCAGTTTTTCATAAACTAATGGACTTTGTATTGCTCTGTTGAAAAGAACTCTTTGTATATTTGATGAGCCCCTTATCAGATATATGATTTGCAAATATTTGCTCCCATTCTGTGGGTTTTCCTTTTACTTTCTTGGTAGAGCCCTTTGGAACACAAAACTTTTAAACCATGATGATGTTCAGTTTATCTTTTTTTTTTTTAATTCTGTTGCTTGTACTTTTGGTGTCATATCCAAGAATCCAACACCAAATCCAAGGTCATGAAGACTTACCCACATGTTTTCTCCTAAGAGTTTTATAGTTTTGGTACTTACACGTAATTCTTCAATGCGTTTAATTTTTGTATATGGTGTGAGGTAGGAGATCACTTTTGTTCTTTTGTATGTAGATATTCTGTTGCACCCACACCATTTGCTAAGGAG
The DNA here is from genome assembly GCA_004027715.1 of Plecturocebus donacophilus. Taxonomy (NCBI): domain Eukaryota; kingdom Metazoa; phylum Chordata; class Mammalia; order Primates; family Pitheciidae; genus Plecturocebus; species Plecturocebus donacophilus. The sequence continues at coordinate 7,371 of PVKP010053215.1, read as the reverse complement.
ATAATTTTTTTCTCATTGAATGGTCTCAGCAACCTTGTGAGAAATAAATTGAACATAGATATGTGGGTTTGTTTCTGGACTCTCAATTTTACTTTATTGACTCATTTGTCTGTTTATATACCTGTACCATACAGTCTTGGTTACTGTAGCATTGTGGTAAATCTTTACATTGGGAACTATGAGTCAACCAACTTTGTTCCTCTTTTTAAATTTTGTTTTGGCTATTCTGGGTTCCTTGTAATTAAATATTGATTTTATAGTCAACTCGTGAATGTCTACAAAGAAGTTAGCTTGAGAGCAGACAAGTCTGTAGATTGATTTGGGGAGTATTGTCATGTTAACAATATTAACATGAATGGATCATGGACTTTGGATTCATGAACATATGATGCTTTTCCATTGATTTACATCTTTAACAAAACAAAAATAATGTTTTATAGTTTTCAGAGTATAAGTTTTATACTTCTTTTGCCAAATCGAGTCCTATGTATTTTTTTTTTCTTTTTGATGCTATTATAAATAGAACTGTTTTCTTAATTTCGTGTTTGGCTTGTTTATTGCAAATATGTAGAAATACTTTATTTATTTATTGAGACAGAGTCTCACTCTGTCACTCAGGCTGGAATACAGTGGTGCAATCTTGGCTCACTGCAACCTCTGTTTCCCAGGTTCAAGTGATTCTCCCACCACCATGCCTAGCTAATTTTTGTATTTTTAGTAGAAATGGGGTTTCGCCATGTTGACCAGGCTGGTCTGGGCCTCCCAAAGTGCTGAGATCACAGATGCTAGCTACCACACTTGACCCTGATTTTTGGGTGTTGACCTTGTATCCTGCAACCTTGCTGAGCTGGCAGTTGTTTAACAAATTTCTTAGTATTTTCTATATATAAGATCATATCATCTGTGAATAGAGATAATTTGTTTCTTATTTTCCAATATGAATGCTCTTTATTTTTTCCCACTAAGTATGATGTTAACTGTGGATTCTTCACAGATGCCCTTAACAGATTGAGCAAGTTTCATGCTCTTGCTGTCTTACTGAGTGTTTTTATCATGAAAGGATGGTGAATTTTATCAAGCGCTTTTTCTGCATCTATTTTATAATCATGCTATTTTTGTTTTTTATTCTGTTTATACGGTATGTTACATCAATTGATTTTTAGATATTAGACCAATCTTGCATCCCAGGGGTAAATCCATTTAGCCATGGTGTATAATTTTTCTTTTACGTTGCTGTATTCAGTTCGCTAGTATCTTCTTGAGTGTTTTGCATTCATATCATGAGAGATATTGGTATTGGTCTGTAGTTTTCTTTTCTTGTGATGTCTTTGTGTGATTATGGTATGAGAATAATACTAGCCTCATAGAATGAGTTAGGAAGTAATACCTCCTCTTAGTTTTTAAAAGAGTTGTGAAGAATTGGTTTTATTTATTTAAATATTTCCACTTTAATCGTCGTTATTTCTTTCATTGTGCTTGCTTTGAGTTTGCCCCTCTTTCTCCAGCATCTTAAAGTAGGTTAGGTTATTGATTTGAGATCCTTCTTAATACAGATATTTACAACTATAAATTTCTCTCTAAGAAATACTTTTGCTTTATCTCATTAGTTCTGGTATTTTGGGTTTCATTTTTATTCATCTTGCTATATTTTAAGATTTTCCTTTTGATTTCTTTTTTGACTTGTTGGTTGGTTATATAAGAGTGTGCTGTTTAATTTTCACATATTTGTATGTTTCCCCAGTTTTTTTCTGTTATTGATTTCTAATTTTATTTTATTTTATTGTGGCCAGAATACATGCTGTTATTTCCGTCCTTTTAAATTTCCTGGAGGTTTATTTTATGACCTAATATACGTCTATCCTAGATGATGCTGCATATGCATTTCAAAAAAATGGATATTCTGCTGTCATTGGGTGGAGTCGTCTACAGATGTCTGCTAGATTTTACTGGTTTATTGTATTCAAGTTTTCCTTTTTCTTATTGATCTTCTACCTAGTTATTCTATCCATTATTGAAATTGCAGTATTGAACTATTCAATTAATATTGCTGACTTGTCTATTTCTCCCTTCATTTCTGTCAGCATTTGCTTCATGTATTTCGGTGTCTGTTATTATTTGCATGTATGTTTATATTTATATTTATTATATCTTCATGATAGGTTGATCTTTTATCATTATAAAATGTTATTCTTCATCTCTAGTAACAATTTTTCTTATGATTACTGTTTGTATGATTTATCTCTTTTTGTTTACTTTCAATCTAGTTGTATATTGGAATATAAAGAATGCCTATTTTACAGAGCATCTAGTTACATCTTGTTTTTTATTTAATCCAGTCTGACAACTTCTGCCTTTTGATTGGATTATTTAATCATTTACATTTAATGCTGTTAATGATATACAGTTGACTCATATTTTTTCTGAATTTTGTGTTTGCAAATTCAGCTGCTCTCTAAAATTAATTTGTAATCTCAAAATAAATACTGGTGGCACTTTTGTGGTTATTCATTGACATGCACAGAGTAGTGAGAAATTTAAGTCTCCCAACATACATGTTCCCAGATGAGGTTAAACAGGGCACACTCTGCCTTCTTGCTCCAGCTCTCATATTGTAAATAAGTTGTTTTATTTTGTTTTGTTTTGTTTTTTGTAATCTACATGGTGCCACATTTTCACATTTTTGTGGGGGGCTGACTTTACTGTTTAAAATGGCTCTCAGGCATGGTGATGAAGGGCTGTTCAGTGTTCCTAGGTGCAAAAAGGCTGGGGTGTGCTTTAGAGAGAAAATACACGTGTTAGAGAAGCTTTGTTAAGGCATAAGTTGTAGCACTGTTGGCTGAGTTCAATGTTAATGAATAAACAATAATCATTAAACACATATGACACAAGATTATATGTCGATAACAGAGGCCTACAAGAACCAACCTCTATTTCTCCTGGGAACAATGATATAGTATTTCCTAATTCAGTATTTGCAATGACTTTATGTAGTTACTACTAACAACAAAAATCAGCTGTAGTTGGATTTATGTCTAAGTTTACTTTTTATTTCCTATATGTTTCATACGGTTCTGTGGTTTTATGGGGTTTTCCGTTACTGTTGTATTCTTTCTTTACAACTTTCTCTTACATTAAGTATTTCCAAATGTAGCATTTTGATTTCTTTAATGTTTTCCCATGACACTGTTTTAGTTTTTCCTTAGTGGTTGCTCTGGGGCTTACCATTTACTTATTTTGACTTGTCAAGATCAACTTCAGATTTGTGCTAACTTAATACCAGTGAGATACAAAAAGATTGCTCCTATATTAATAGTTTCCTTTTTGCCCTTTTCATAGTCTTGTTGTTATATATATTACATCTACAGATGTTAAAATTCAACAATATATTGTTATAGTTATTACTTTCTATAATTGTATGGCTTTTAAAGATGCTTAGAGAATAAAGAAGAACAAGTATATATTTATATCATTTGTTTTATTGCCCTTTTTATCATTTCGATTCTCTTCACTTTTTCCTGTGAATTCACATTACTATCTTTAGTAACTTCATTTGTCCAATACAGCTTTGTTTACATGTACCTCCTTTGTACTATTATTGCCATAGGCCCAACAATATCAAATATACATTTTTATGTTGCTTTTTAAAAATCAGTTAAGAGAATAAAGGAGAAAATATGCATTTGTACCATCTTTTATAATTACATAATTAGTTTTACTGCTGTTTTGTTTTTCTATGTGGATATGAATTTCTGTCTGGGGTCACTTGCGTTTGGTCTGCAGAACTCTATGTCTCATAAGATGCATCTGCAGGCAATAGATTCCCTCAATTTTGATTTATCTAGGGATGTCTTTATTTTGCCTTCATTTCTGAAAGATAACTTTGTTGGATATAGAATTCTTGGTTGACATTTTCTTTTCTCTGAGCACTTTGAATGTACCATCATACTACCTTCTGGTATCCATTGTTTCTGATAAGAAGTCAACTGTGTCTCTTCTTACGGTTCTCATAAATAACTTGTTTTTCTCTTGCTGCTTTCAAGATTTCCTCCTTGTTTTTCACATTCAGTATTTTTACTATATGTCTATTTGCATATCTTTTGTGTATCTCCAACTTAGAGTTTTCTGAGCTCCTGGATGTGTAGATTAATGTTTTTCAATAATTTTGGAAAATTACTAATTCTGTAAAGAAAGTCAGTGGTAGTTTTGTGGGAAAAGCATTGAATCTATAAATTACTTTGAGCAGTATGGCCATTTTCATGATATTGATTCTTCCTATCCACGAGGATGGAATGTTTTTCCATTTGTTTGTGTCCTCTCTTATTTCTTTGAACAGTGGTTTGTAGTTCTCCTTGAAGAGGTCCTTCACATCCCTTGTTAGCTGTATTCCTAGATATTTTATTCTCTTTGTCGCAATTGTCAATAGGAGTTCATTCATGATTTGGCTCTCTGCTTGTCTATTGTTGGTGTATAGGAATGCTTGTGATTTTTGCACACTGATTTTTGTAGGCTGAGACTTGCTGAAGTTGCTTATCAGCTTAAGGAGTTTTTGGGCTGAGACAATGGAGTTTTCTAAATATAGAATCATATCATCTGCAAACAGAGATAATTTGACTTCCTCTCTTTCTATTTGAATACTCCTTATTTCTTTCTTTTGCCCTATTACCCTGGCCAGAATTTCCAATACTATGTTGAATAGGAGTGGTGAGAGAGGGCATACTTGTCTTGTGCTAGTTTTCAAAGAGAAAGCTTTCAGCTTTTGCCCATTCAGTATGATATTGGCTATGGGTTTTCATAAATAGCTCTTATTATTTTAAGATATGTTCTATCAACACCTAGTTTATTGAGAGTTTTTAACATGAAGGGATCTTGAATTTTATTGAAGGCCTTTTCTGCATCTATTGAGATAATCATGTGGCTTTTGTCATCAGTTCTGTTTATGTGATGGATTATGTTTATTGATTTGCATATGTTGGACTAGCCTTGCATCCTAGGGATGAAGCTGACTTGATTGTGGTGTATAAGCTTTTTGATGTGCTGCTGGATTTGGTTTACCAGTATTTTATTGAGGATTTTTGCATCGATGTTCATCAGGGATATTGGCCTGAAGCTTTCTTTTTTTGTCGTGTCTCTGCCAGGTATCAGGATGATGCTGATCTCATAAAATGAGTTAGGAAGGAGTCTTTCCTTTTCACTTGTTTGGAATAGTTTCAGAAGAAATGGTACCAGCTTTTTTTTACCTCTGGTAGAATTTGCCTGTGAATCCATTTGGTCCTGGGCTTTTATTGATTGGTTAACTATTAATTACTGCCTCAATTTCAGAACTTGCTATCGTCTATTCAGGGATTTGACTTCTTCCTGGTTTAGTCTTAGGAGGGTGCATATGTCCAGGAATTTACCCATTTCTTCTAGATTTTCTAGTTTATTTGTGTAGAGGTATTTGTAGCATTCTCTGATGGTAGTCTGAATTTCTGTGGGGTCAGTGGTGATATCCCCTTTATCATTTTTTATTGCATCTATTTTATTCTTCCCTCTTTTCTTCTTTATTAGCCTAGCAAGTGGTCTATCTATCTTGTTAATTTTTTCAAAAAACCACCTCCTGATTCAATGATTTTTTGAAGGAATTTTCATGTCTCTGTCTCCTTCAGTTCTCTGATCTTAGTTATTTCTTGTCTTCTACTAGCTTTTGGATTTGTTTGCTCTTGCTTCTTAGTTCTTTTAATTGTGATGTTAGCGTGTCGATTTGAGATCTTTCCAGCTTTCTGAAGTGGGCATTTAATGCTATAAATTTCCCTCTTAACACTGTTTCAACTGTGTCCCAGAGATTGTGATATACTGTCTTTTTGTTCTCATTGGTTTCAAATAGCTTCTTGATTTTTGCCTTAATTTTGTTATTTACCCAGGAGTCATTCAGGAGTAGGTTATTCAATTTCCATGTAGTTGTGTGGTTTTGAGTGAGTTTCTGAATCCTGAGTTTAATTTGATTGCACTGTGGTCTACGAGACGTTGCTATGATTTCAGTTCTTTTGCATTTGCTGAAGCGTGTTTTACTTTCAATTATGTGGTCAGTTTGAGAATAAGTGCCATGTGGCACTGAGAAGAATGTATGTTCTGTTGATTTGGGATGAAGAGCTCTGTAGAGGTCTACAAGGTCCACTTGATCCAGAGCTGAGTTCAAGTTTTGAATATCCTTGTTAATTTTCTGTCTCATTGATCTGCCTAATATTGACAGTGGGGTGTTAAAGTTTCCCACCATTATTGCATGGGAGTCTAAGTCTCTTTACAAGTCTGTAAGAACTTTATGAATCTGGATGCTCCTGTACTGGGTGCATATATATTTAGGATAGTTAGCTCTTCTTGTTGAATTGATCCCTTAATCATTATGTAATGCCCTTCTTTGTCTTTTTTCATCTTCGTTGGTTTAAAGTCCATTTGATCAGAGACTAGGATTGCAACCCCTGCTTTTTTTGCTTTCCATTTGCTTGGCAATTTTTCTTCCATTCCTTTATTTTGAGCCTATGTGTGTCTTTGCATGTGAGATGGGTCTCCTGAATACAGCACACCAAGGGGTCTTGACTCATTATCCAATTTGCCAGTCTGTGTCCAGCTATTATTTCTATGAAATAATGTTTTTCCACTGTAAACTGTCTTTGCCAGGTAGTCCTCCAACAGAGCCCTTAGCCCTACCCATCAAAGGTCACTGGCTTCACACCCTGCAGGCTATGGGCCCCCAGCAAGCACTCAGTGGAGCCCTGATCTAATTTTGGAGAGCCCTGCAGCCCACAGGATCATGAGAGACTCTGCCTCTGCTATTTCAGAGATTTAGTGGAGAAGAGTGATCACAGAGTGAGGAGATGAGGGACCCACGATCAGAACTTTGTGGACTTACTAGGGCACAGATATGATCCCGAATGTGGGCATGGGTGGATACACACAGGTGTATAAGTATTTGTGAGACAAGGCTCTGCAACCAGACCCTTTTATTTGTACATTTGCTATGACAATGTCCAGGAGACAACAGTAGAACTACCACATTCTGATGACTTTCTGGCCTGTGGAAGGGAAGAGACCTTGGAGCTCCCAAAGGCACCATTGCAGGTGATGTTGCCTGAGACATGAGAGGAGAAGTTGTGAACATGATTATGCACATCCCTGGGGAAAGTCACATGACAGTTCAATGTGAAATCAAAGATGCTTGCCCCTCACGTCCAGCCCTATGTGCTAGGCTGTGGCTGCTTCCCTGCTCCCCTCTGTGAGTCGATCTCTGCCCAGGAAGGCACTATTTCCTCACACCTGCCCCAGAGCTCACCCTCAGCAGAAATATGCCCCATGGTTCCCACTGACAACCAGCAGTGTGGACCCACAGGGTGGTTT
>PVKP010053214.1:0-12055 GCA_004027715.1 Plecturocebus donacophilus | reverse complement strand
TCTCAGTATCACATTACACCTATTTTAAAAGTGACCACATAATTGGAAGTAAATCACTCCTCAGCAATTGCATAGCATCTCACAGGTTTAAATAAAATATTGGTTGGCTGCTTGTTTGTTATTTTCATCCCTTATTCCTTCCTGTCTCCATTGTTAAGCACAATTATTGGCATAAAATAGGTTTTTAATACCCATTTTTAGACTGTATTCTACCCTGGGCAATAGAACAAGAATCCCATTCTCTCTCCCTCTCTCTCTTCCTCTTTCTTTCTCTCTCATTCTTTTTTTTCTTTCACTTTCTTTCTTTTCTCTTTTTCTTTCTTTCAAAAAATAAATAAATAAATAATAAAATAAAAAAAATAAATTATCAGATAGGTGTAAGGACTCTGATGGAGGTGTAAGGATAATGTGATGGAGGGTGACTAATTTAGATGGGATAGTTAGGAAAGTCTTCCTGAGGATATGAGTTTAGGCTGAAACCTGGTTGATAAATAGGAGGCAATGCAAAGGTCTGGATGACAAACATTCTGGGCTGAGGGAACAGTTAGTACCAAGGCTCTAAAGAGCGCACAACCTTGGCATGACCAAGGAACAGAGCACTCAAGAGTGTTGAGTGAGGCAAGGGAGAGGGAAAAGGTATCAAAAGAGGCTGGAGGCTGAGGGGACAAAACCACAACGGTCTCAGGGCTGGGTAAGGATTTGAGTCTTCATTCTAAAAGCAATGGAAAGCTACTGAGAAGTAATGTGATTCGATTTAGGATTTTATTTTAGTTTATTGATTTGAGACATAGTTTCTCTCGTTGCACAGGCTGGAGTGCAATGGCGCGATCTTGGCTCACTGCAACCTCCGCCTCCTGGGTTTAAGCGATTCTACTGCCTCAGCTTCCCGAGTAGCTGGAATTACAGATATGCGCCACCACGTCCAGCTAATTTTGTATTTTTAGGAGAGACGGGGTTTCTCTATGTTGGTCAGGCTGGTCTCGAACTCCCAACCTCAGGTGATCTGCCTGCCTCAGCCTCCCAAAGTGCTGAGATTACAGGTGTGAGCCTGGCCCGATTTAGGATTTTAAAAGATCACTCTGGTTTCTGTGAGTTTTTTCAGAGCAAAAATAGTATCAGGAAGTTCAGTTTGGAGGCTGCTACAGGAATTCAGGTAAGAGAGTCTGGTTGTTTGGGACTGAAAAGTGGCAGGGAAGATGGGCAGGTGTGACAAGACAGGTTCAAGAGGAATCTGGGAGATAAAATTAATGGGGCTTGGTGATGACCTCAATTTTGGAGTGAGAAAGAACAGATGTGTGGAGCACATTCAAGAAGCGAATCTCTAGTCATGAGGTAGAAACAAAAGAAAACTATGGAAAGGGTTACCTCCACTCTCAGCAATAGCATTGAAATATTCCCTGCTCATGGCTGGGGGAGGATGGGCAGGAAGACAGGGAGGGGAGAGGGGACTGGCGGGGCCACAAAGCAAATCATATATTACGCTTCCAGAGTTCACATTTTACCATAGCTGAACAACATGAAAATCAAAGTGATAAGTAGTCAGGCATGGTGGCTCTTGCCTGCAATCCCAGCACTTTGGGAGGCTGAGGCTGGTGGATCACCTGAGGTCAGGAGTTCAAGACCCACCTGGCCAACATGGTGAAACCCCATCTCTACTAAACATACAAAATTAGCCAGGCATGTTGGTGTGTGCCTGTAATCCCAGCTACTAGGGAGGCTGAGGCAGGAGAATCACTTGAACCTGGGAGGCGGAGGTTGCGGTGAGCTGAGATCATGCCACTGCACTCCAGTCTGGGCAACAGTGCAAGACTTTGCCTCAAAAAAAAAAAGCTCACATCTTATGATAGCTGAACATGAATAACAAAGTGATAGGTAGCTGGGAGCAGTGGCTCATGCCTGTAATCCTAGCACTTTGGGAGGCTGAGGTGGGCAGATCACCTGAGGTCAGGAGTTCAAGACCAGGCGTGATCTCGACTCACAGCAGCCTCCACCTCCTGGGTTCAAGACATTCTCCTGCCTCAGCCTCCTGAGTAGCTGGGATCACAGGCACATGCCACCATACCTGGATAATTTTTGTATTTTTAGTAGAGACAGGATTTCATCATATTGGCCAGGATGGTCTCGAATGAACTCCTGACCTCAGGTGATCCAGCCGCCTTAGCCTTCCAGGGTGTTGGGATTACAGGAGAGAGCCACTGTGCCTGGCCCGAATCTGCATTTCTAACAAGTTCCTACATGATGCTGATGCTACCGTTCTGGCCTCTCAGTTTGAGAACCACTGCACTGGATTAACTAAAAAAAATTTCTGGTCCATTATCCAATGATGCTTTGAAAAACAGAGACAGGGTTATTAGCTGAGTGCTATCCTCTATGAGCCACAACACTCAGATGCATGCCATATAATGGAAGAGAATGAAAGAAAAAACCTTCAACCCACCACTTCGCACTCTAAACAGTGATAGCCACCCCGGTCCCACCTTAACCCCTTGCACCTGCACTTACTCAGCCACTCCCATTCCCCCAAGATCAAGGACGCCAGCACAGGATCTTGCAAAGCTCCCTAGAACTTAGATGACACCTTCCACCATTTCCAAATTCAGACTGGTTTAATGGAGATCATATGAGTCCTCTGGTCCTGTAGTGGCTCACAGGTACTGTCACGATCCCAGAGCTGGTCTGTTGCTGCAGAGGAGGACTGCAGGCTGGAAATCTAGTGACTTGCAGCCAACTCTGGCTCTTCTGTTAACTATGTGGCCCATGATGAGTCATGTCATTTAGCATTTTAAACCTTAATTTTTCAACAGTTAAAAAAAAAAAAGTCGCTCACTATGAGAGAAATGGAATATCTGAAGAAACATTAGCCAAAATTTTCTTGGAAAAAAGACATTAGCAACAGAACTGTTACATTAGAGACATTCCATTTACAGTTTACCAAAAGTGCTTGTGTGTGCATAGTTGTAGATCCTCACAACAACCTTGTGAGGTAGGTAAGGTAGTGACTTGAGGCTGAGAGAAGGTAAGTCTGGCCAAATGAAGTCTCAGAGCCAGGACTCAAATGCTCTACCTTCTCAGTAAAGTCAGTGTTCTTTCCAACACACTGCCTTCCCTCAATTTATTTCAATTGAATGTAGGTATGTGCTAGCACATAAACTGGATGGCCCTAAAAGGATCAGAGAATTATATTAAGCTAAAACTAAATGGCCAATAACCCAGGACATTAGAAAACAAGAATTGTTGGCCAGGGGCGGTGGCTCATGGCTGTAATCCCAGCACTTTGGGAGGCCGAGGTGGGTAGATCCTGAGGTCAGGAGATTGAGATCATCCTGGACAACATGGCAAAACCCTGTCTCTACTAAAAACACAAAAAATTAGCTGGGCGTGGTGGCACATGCCTGTAATCACAGATACTCGGGAAGCTGAGGCAGGAGATTCACCTGAACCAGGGAGTCAGAGGTTGCAGTGAGCCGAGATCTCGCCACTGCACTCCAGCCTGGCAACAGAGGGAGAGTCTACATAAAATACAAAAAAAAGAAAAAGAAAAAAGAAAACAAGAGGTGCTTCCTTCAGCTAAATGCCAGGGAAGATCCTTGTAATATAATTTGACATTTTCAGCAATTTTGCTTCCACAATTCTAGTCCTCTACCAGGTCCCTCTGGATTGTTCATTGTAGGGTATTTTCTGTGTCAGATGACAGCAAACCTCCTGTGAAAGTACCTCATACACTGCTGTTCAAAGAGCCTCTGTAATTCTTTCAGCCTTCCAGTCACAAGACTGCAGACATCCTCTACGATAGTTCTGCCTTGTCATGGCAGTGAGACATCTGGTGACTAATGCCTGCACAGCACTTAACTGGGAGTGCATTAACATTTTATTCAATTTGTGTTTTCCAACCCTAAACCTTCTAGTTCCAATCTAATTTCTTTAAGTTCTGAGCTTGAGGTGTGGGGGAACTACACTAATAAATTCCTAATTGAGTAATAAGACTGATAAAAGCCACCAGTCTGGTATTGAGTATCTTTTAAGGGCCAGGTACTGCATTTATCTAAGATCTCAAATATTAATCATGAATAATGATGTGACTATTTATTTACTGAGCATCTACGTTGTGCCAGGCACAGTACGAGGTGGTTTACATGTGATCTCCAGGCCACATTGCTCTCACTTCTCATTTAGTAATTAGGCATCAACTTTTTTTGTTGTTGTTGAGATGGAGTCTTGCTCTGTTGCCCCAGCTGTAGTGCAGTGGTGCAGTCCTGGGCTCACTGCAACCTATACCTCCCGGGTTTAAGCGATTCTCCTGCCTCAGTCTCCCGAGTAGCTGGGACTACAGCCATGCGCCACCACATCTGGCTAATTTTTGTATTTTTAGTAGAGATGGGGTTTTGCCATGTTGACCAGGCTGATCTCGAACTCCTGACCTCAAGTGATCTACCTGTCTTGACCTCCCAAAAGTGCTGGGATTACAGGCATGAGCCACCATGCCCGGCTGGCATCAATTATTAAAGTCACATTTCACTAAGAGTCAGAAATGCCTGTTGTATTTCGACCATTATTTGGACCCTTTAAGTTTATCCTCTCTGTTATAACATAGAAAAGAAAGAGGGAGAATAGATCAGGGCCCAAACTGAGCCACTGATGACCAGGTTTTCTCTATGTGGGGTGCTCAAAGACAGAAGCAGTGAAAATTTGCAAGGGAGCAGCAGAACCACTGAAGACTATTTCCTAAATCAAATGGGTGTTTTGATGGCATAAAAGATGCGCTTTCTGACGGAAGCTCTTGTCACATTTACTACAGTGGAAAGGTTTTTCTCCTGTGTGCGTTCTCTGATGTGTGAGGAAATGGGAACGCTGATTGAAGGTCTTGCCACATTCAGGACATGGATAGGGCCTGTTTCCTAAGTGGATTCGCTGATGGGTGATAAAGTGGGAGCTCTGATTGAAGCTCTTCCCACATTCTCCACATTTGTAGGGTCTTTCTCCTGTGTGGATTCGTTGATGCTTAATGAGGGCGGAGCTGTCAGCAAATCCTTTTCCACAGTTTTCGCACTTAAAAGGTCTCTCACCTGTGTGTGTTCTCTGATGCGTGACCAAATGTGAGCTCTGACTGAAGCTTTTGTGGCAGTTGGGACAACTGAAAGGCCTTTCTTCTGAATGAGTACTCATGTGAGCTACAAAATGAGAACTATCTCTGAAGCCCTTCCTGCACTCCGGGCATTGGAAGGGCCGTTCTCCTGTGTGAGTTCGTTGGTGCTTAATCAAATCCGAGCTCTGGCTAAAACTCTCCCCACAGTCATGACAGCTGTAAGGCTTCACACCTGTGTGGGTCCTCTGGTGGGTGATGAAATTTGAGCTTCGACTGAAGCTTTTGTGACATTCCAGGCATGTGTAGGGCTTCTCGCCTGTGTGGGTTCTTTGATGCATTATGAGGTGTGGCCTCCGCCCAAAAGTCTTCCCACACTCTGCGCACTCATAGGGTCTCTCCCCTGTGTGGGTTCTCTGATGTTTGATGAGTGTTGAGCTGTCACTGAACTTTTTCTCACACCCCTTGCATTGGTAAGGCTTCTCTCCTGTATGTGTTCTGTGATGGGTGACAAGGTCTGAGCTCTGTTTGAAGCCTTTCCCACACTCTATGCATGTATAGGGCCTCTCCCCAGTATGGGTTCTTAGGTGTCTTATGAGATAGGAACTCTGAGTAAAGCTTTTCCCGCATTCTCCACACATGGGCTTCTGTCCTACATAGCCATCCAGGAGCTTGTTTAAATCCCTCTCCTGTGAAAAGGGCTCGAGCTGGCCCTCTCCTGGAAGGGTTCCATGTTGCTCTTCTAATTCTAGGCCTCTCTCCCAGTTTCCTCCCCAACCAAGACTATGAGAGATCTTTATTCGTCCTTTCTGAGGATGTTCCATATTGTTCTGCTGTTTCAGAAATGTCCTGATTGAGCTTTGCCACCTGATGGTCAAAGTCTGAAAAATTAATGTAACAGAGAATGAAGTTATCAGTTATCAGGAAGGAATATCAGAAAGCAGTGAGAAAGACTAAAATTGCTATTTCTGCAGCAGACTGCACTTAATTCAACCGCTCTGCTTTTTGCTTTGTGAAAAGTTTATTGAAGTCCATTGAGTTTTCAAGCATGTGAATTCCTAAACTTTTAAAATTTTAAGATGGCCAGATGAATCTTGATATCCTTCAAGAGAAGACCACATATTGTCAATATTGGGCACTTTCTTTCAAAGATATTTTAGGTTGAGGCCAGGCGTGGTAGCTCACACCTGTAATTCCAGCACTTTGGGAGGCTGAGGCAGGCGGATCATTTAAGGTCAGGAGTTTGAGACCAGCCTGGCCAACATGGTGAAACCCCATCTCTACTAAAAATACAAAAATTAGCTGGGCATGGTGGCGGATGCCTATAGTCCCAGCTACTCAGGAGGGGGAGGCAGGAGAATCGCTTGAACTCGAGAGGCGGAAGTTGCAGTAAGCCAAGATCATGTCACTGCACTCCAGCCTGCGAGACAGAGACTCTGTCTCAAATAAATAAATCAATAAAAATGTTATAAGTTAGACAAAAGTGAAATGCTTAATCAAAATAAAGACTTTAGTCAACTACTGACCACTGAGTCCAATTTAAATGTCTGCTACTAAGAAGAAAAGTCTAGGGCAGCATTCCAAATTCTTCATCTCAACAAGGCTGAAATGCTAGCTTTCCTTCCACTGGGAGCACTCGCATCTCACCTGTGTGGCTTTCCCTCAGGATCTTCCTCGCCTCAGAGTTTTGGAGTGGTAGAACCCATGGCTCTTCTTTCTGCGCCAGCTAGGAGACTACACTAGGTCTAGAAATTCTACACAGGAATGTAAACACAGGATGTGAGTCTGAGCCAATCACAAGAGGCCTGACCAAAATCCAAGCCCTACCCCCTGCCTACGTAGGGGAGAACACCCCAGGAACTCTAATTAGTGTTTTTGGTCTCATTAAAAGTGCAGATAAAACAGGGTGATTTTCCCAAAAGCTGAAAAAAAAAAAAAAGCCCCTTTCCTTTTATTTAAAGAAAAAAACAGACTCAGGTGACAGAAACTCTGAATTAAACACAATACCATTTCTGAATGTATAAGGCTAAAGCTAAATATAGAGAGTATTTTATCAGAAACGGAGCTGCCATGACCTCACCCTTAGAAAGAATGAAGGAAGTTAACTATAAAGTTGGGCTTTAAAATTTTCCCAGAATGGCAGCAGTCAAAAAAGCCATGAGAAAAAGACAAACACTTGTTAAGTAGCCTGTAAATATATGAAAAATGTTTAACCTCTCTATAATCAAAGAAATTCAAGTTTGAACAATGATACACTGAGGCAATATAGTGTAGAGGTAATGAGTGCAAACTCAAGAGTGACACTGCTTGGGTTTGAGTCATAATCCTGCCTCTTACAAGCTGTGTGGCCTCAAGAAAGTTACTTAAACTCAGTATTTCAATGTCTTCATCAATAAAATAGGGATAAGAATAAGATCCACTGGCCAGGTGCAATAGCTCACAGCTGTAATCCCAGCAGTTTGGGAGGCCAAGGCAGGTGGATCACTTGAGGCCAGGAGTTCAAGAACAGCCTGGCCAACATGGAAAAATCCTGTCTCTACTAAAAATACAATAATTAGCCAGGTGTGGTGGTGCACACCTGTAATCCCAGCTACTCTGGAGGCCAAGGCAGGAGAATTGCTTGAGCCTGGGAGGTGGAGGTTGCAGTGAGCCAAGATTGCACCATTGCACTCCAGTCTGGGCAACAGAGTGAGACTCCGTCTCCGAAAACAAAAGAAAAAAAAAACTTCAATAAACGTTAACTATCATTGCCATTTCCCATTTTTCACAGGCTCTTTTTTTGTGTTTTGTGTGTGTATTTGTCTGTTTGTGAGACAGGCTCTTGCTCTGTCACCCAGGCTGGAGAGCACTGGTACAATCACCATTCACTGCATCCTCAAGCTCCTGGCTCAAGTGATCCTCTCACTTCAGCCTCCCAAGTAGCTGGGACCACAGGCACAAGACCCTACACCTGGTTAATGTAATTTTTTGTAGAGACAGGGTCTCGGTATGTTGTCCAGGCTGGTCTTCGAACTCCAGAGCTCAAGTGATCCTCCTGCTTCGGCCTCCCAAAGTGCTGAGATTACAGGCGTGAGCCACCACAGCCAGCCCCAGACTCTTAAATTTTAATACTCACTGTGAAAGATACTTTCACATAATGCTAATGGGAATAAATCAACTGATTCAATCTTCTTGGAAGGTATTTTGCAAAGTATCATATACCTTAGAACTGTATCTATTCTTTGACCCACCAATTCTAATTCTGAGAATTCTAAGGAAATGATAAAATTATATTTCAATTAAAAATATCTTAAAAAAATGAGCTAAAATATGTTTATCACAACCATGGTGAAAATTTAGAAGTGACCTAAATGTCCCACAACAAAGCAGTAATTATATAGCTCACTGCAGCCTCAAACTCCAGGGCTCAAGGGATCCTCCTGCCTCAGCCTTCCAAGTAGCTGGGACTACAGGTAATTGCTATTTAGGTAAAAAATGGTCAGATACATGGTTCAATCTAACGTTTGACTTCATCAACAAAATAATATTGTATTCCATAAAACAAAATACTAGGTAGTTATTTTAAGTGATGTAAAGAATTTATTATTTTTAAAATATACTCACATCATGGAAGAAAGTAGAATGTATAGCTGAATGTACAGTGTAATTCCAATATTATTCTTTTGTGCTTGTTTTAAAATTGTATAAATGCTTAGAAAAATGCTGGTAGGTAACAGGAGCGTAACTCTGTCTCAAAAAAAAATAAAAAGAAAGAAAGAAAAGTGCTGGTAGGACAGTAACTCTTAATGGTAGGATTAGGGATGGTGTTTGTTTTCATTTTGCTTGTCTTTTTCTTTAATGAGTATATATTACTTGTAAAATAGATGAAGAAGGCTGGGCATAGTAGCTCACGCCTCTAATCCCAGCACTTGGGGAGGCCAAGGCCAGTGGATCACTTGAAGTCAAGAGTTTGAGACCACTCTGGCCACCATGGTAAAACCTCAACTCTACTAAAAATACAAATATTAGGGCTAGGCACAGTCACTCATGCCTGTAATCCCAGTACTTTGGGAGGCCGAGGTGGGTGGATCACTTGAGGTCAGGAGTTCAAGACCAGCCTGGCCAACATGGCAAAACCCCATCTCTACTAAAAATACAAAAAATTATCTAGGAATCACTTGAACCCAGGAGGCGGAGGTTGCAGTGAGCTCAGATCATGCCATGACACTCCAGCCTGGGCGACAGAGCAAGACTCTGTTACACACACACAAACAAAAGAAGTAAAGCAGGAGGAAGGGTAGCCATGGTATTTGAGAAAGAGCATTGGAGGTGTTTGTTTGCTTTTAGGTGACAGAAAAAAATTACCTCCTTTTCTATAAAGACCTCAGAAGTTAAGTGGCAGAGGTGAGAGTCCAACCCAGGCTGGAAAAGGAGGATAGAAATACATATATCAAAACGCTTAGATGAGATATTAAAAAGACAATAAATAGCAAAGACGTCTGCAAACCATAAAACGCATAAAGAAGTCATTCTTTTTCTGCTAAGGAGGTAACAATTAATCTTACAGAGTTCTGGAGCTCTAAGACACCAACATACCAGAGACCATTCAGACCTGGGCCCTCTCAAAATATTCAGGTCTCAAATTAAAGGAAAGTAGCGGCCAGGTGTGGTGGTACTCGTAATCCCAGCACTTTGGAAGTCTGAGGCAAGTTGATTATTTGAGCTTAGGAGTTTGAGAACAGCATGGCCAACATAGCAAAATTCTGTCTCTACTAAAAATACAAAACATTAGGTGGGCATGATGGCGCATGCCTGTGATCCCAGCTACTCAGGAGGTTGAGGTGGGAGCATCTCTTGAGCCCGGGAGGCACAGGTTGCAGTGAATTGAGATTTTGCCACTGCACTCCAGCCTGGACGACAGAACCAGACCCCATCTCAAAAAACAAAATAAATACATAAAGTAAAGGAGAGTAGCATTCTTACCCTTTGAGGGCCCATTCTTCTAACTGTGCTGGGTGGCATCCCTGAAGAGGATTCTCTAAGCAGTGTCCAGGTAACCCACTCGTCCCAGAAGTCCCCAGCCACATCATTGAGGGTCATCAGTTCCTGAAGCAAGAGAGCTCAACATGCATCAGTAGCTCCCTAGCTATTCTCACCATTGTCTCAAAGCCAAAAAATGGCCACCAGTGTACACAAACAACCCCCTACCCCTGACCAGCATGGTCCTGAGGTAAATTCTGTCAATCACAGAGGGTTGCTTTTCTGACTGTTTTTACATACGTCTTCTCCTGGCCAACTTTCCCATTACTAAGAGAGACCTAGGCCTCCCAAACACATAGGCAGAACCTAGTCTTTTAGATACATTAACTTTTTGAGGAACAAATTGTGCACAATGAACAAGGTAAACAAAAGAGAGAACTGGCAGGTATAATTTGATTTCTGGAAAGCTTTTGATTCTCTCCAGCTACATTTTCCTCAGCAAGCTAGGAAGTCGTGGACTTAACTATACTCATATTAGTTATGAGAATAGCTGATTTCTTGGCTTGCAGATTTGGGGACAACCTCAAGGGACAGATTATGCAGAACTCCAAAGGAAACTGTGTTGGATGCCATTCTATTTTAAGATTTTAATGGAGTCAGAAATAAGACTGAAAAAGATAGGGAATTTTAAAAAAATAGACATGGATAGGTTGTAAAAATAAGTGAAAGTCAATGGGGATAAGCACAAAACACAACTCTTAGGGGCTGAAACCAACCATTCATATGTTAATAAACTGACAGCAGTATCACAAAAATATTACTTTTTGGAGGATAGTCAGAGTCGATTACTGGATGGATCAGTCGTTTATTCAGCAATCAATATGTTGCTATGTATAGGAGTCACAAAGATATTAAGATAATGTTTTTTTCCTTTAAAAAGTTTCTAATACACCAGCCTCGGCAACACAATGAGACCCTTTTCTCTACAAAGAACTTTTAAAAATCAGCCAGGTGTGGTGGCATGCACTTGTGGTCCCAGCTACTCAGGAGGCTGAGGTGGGAGGATCACTTGAGCCCAGGAGTTCAAGGCTGCAGTGAGCTATGATGGTGCCACTGCACTCCAGCCTAGTAATAGAGTGAACCCTTGTCTCTCCATAAAACAAAACAAAACAAAGCAAAAAACAGCCAGCATGACTACCTGCTACAAAGAATACTGCATTTCAGGGGAGGAAGGACCAGAATGGAGTGAAGAAGTTTTACTCTTTCACATCTTTTGTCCCACCACAAACAAAGCACTTATTTATCACACACACACACACACACACACACACACACACACACACACACACACACACACTTTATTTTGGGGGAAATATTTATGTATTTACAGACATTATTATTGGTCAGATCATTTATAAAGTATTGAGTTTTCAAGGATCTAAAAACCATCTCTCTAGTTTAAAACTTCAACAACAATAACGTAATTCAAAAGTAGAAATTGTAATAAGAGTTTTGAGTAGTGGTCGGGAACAATGGCTCACGCCTGTAATCCCAACAGTTTGGGAGGCCGAGGCAGGCGGATCATGGTCAAATGTTCGAGATCAACCTGGCCAACATGGTGAAATATCATCTCTACTAAAAACACAAAAATTAGCTGGGTGTGGTGGCACCTGCCTGTTATCCCAGCTACTCAAGGAGGCTGAGAGAAGGAGAATCGCTTGAACCTGGGAGGCAGAGGTTGCAGAGAGCCGAGATCGGGCCACTGCACTCCAGCCTGGGCGACAGAGTGAGACTCCATCTCAAAAACAAAACAAAACAGTTTTGAGTATAATTTTATTTCTACATTCATGACCAAACACAGCCGCACCGTCACTTGCAGGAGCAGCGCCATAGAGAAGGGAAGACTTCTGAGCCACGGTGATAGCAGCCCTGTCTCCCAGCCCGCCCCCTTCCCCATGCACAGGTGACCCCAAAGGCCCCCAGCGCTGAGGGGCTGTGACTAATTGTGAGAAGCTG
>PVKP010053213.1:0-12067 GCA_004027715.1 Plecturocebus donacophilus | reverse complement strand
CTGGTGTGGAATGGCTGGTGTGGAATGGCTGGTGTGGAATGGCTGGTGTGGAATGGCTGGTGTGGAATGGCTGGTGTGGAATGGCTGGTGTGGAATAGCTGGTGTGGAATGGCTGGTGTGGAATGGCTGGTGTGGAATGGCTGGTGTGGAATAGCTGGACACCCCTCTGGAAAACGGCCTTCCTAATCCGCAGCATCGCTGCTGACACCGCTGCAGAGCGCGCATCCCTCCGGGAGCACTTCCAGGGCTCTCAGGCAGCTTCTGTCCTGCGTTTGTTCTGATTCCCAAAACCGTCAGTCTTTCATGCAGAGAAAGTCCCCAGGAAACACTTTCGAGTAAATTACATGGTATTTTTAGGCATTTTTATCGGTCTGTTGTTGAGAGACTATTTGCATCTGTTGACTTACTTTGTGATAAGCAGAACTTTTACAGCACTTTAGAGGAATCTGATTTGTAAATTGAGTTTCCGCCTTGCAATGATACTCATTACCTTTTCTTTGAGAAGTAACATCTTTGTTTCCATAACATAAGACCTTCAGTTTATAATACAATTAATGTGTGATTGAGGCTTACTCTTTTAAAAGCACTGATTTATTTGAAACCTGTCTAAATTTGGTTAGGTTTCATAATTGGACCATTCATCAATATAGTGTGAATGGCCTTATAACATATAATTTTATTAAATAAAATATTTTTATTAAAACTAAAGGAAGTCATAAAAATTTGATTTTTTTTCTAAAGAAAAAACTCTACTGAAATCCATGGACCTAAAATGTAGTCTATTATTTTAAAAAGCCTATTTAATTATAATTTTGAAATAGATACATATTTCTAGCATATTTTATTCACCCAATGCTTACTTTTTTATGAGAATTACTCCATAGAAATTCATCTCATTTTATGAAAATAACTGAGAAAGTCATTTTTTTCTTCCTGTCAAGATTTAAACGTTGGAAGCCACAGCTTTATTAAGTTACATTCAGCTGATTGCATTTATGAAATTAGTCTGAAGTTAAAAAAAATGAAATGGGTACAGTATTCAAAGGATATCACTAACAAAAATCATTAACAAATTTAAAGAAGTTATTAACATAAAACAATGCTATGTAGCTCATTATAGTTTAAATATTTCCAATCTATTATTAGTTAAGTAAATCTATTAGTATTTTCCCCAAAATTCATTATTTCACTGAATTCCTCTCATCTGAGCATAGCTTTGATGTGTTAATGTAATATGGCACTCAGTAGCTATTTAATTTATTCTAATTAACAAATGTCTGCATTCTTAATTTGTTAATTTTCAGGGCTCCCCAATCTCTTAGTCGATTATTTCATTCAACAAGTATTTATTGAATGCCTGTTACGTCAAGCCCTCTTCTAAATATTGGAATAATAGTAATAAAAAAAGAAAGTTTATACCCTCAAGGGGCTTATGTTCTGATGAAGGATGTAAACAGTATATACATACTGCAATGTCAGATAGTGATAACTTTTAAAAGAATACTACAGTAACATACATGCAGGGATAGAAAGTGACGGGAAAGCCTTGTCTCCACCATGCTTTTCCTCTCACGCTCTAGTCAAGTATCTTCTCCATCAGTTGTGTTAAACACACTCCCATTTGTTACTAGGCATGTTCTGACTTCCATCTGAAACACTCTGCTCTTTGCCTCGCTAACTGCTATTCTTCAGCCACCGTCAAATGCGGCTTCCACAGGCAAGCCTCCCCCTCTCAGACATGCTCCCAGAACATCACGAAACTTCCATGAAATCTGACATCGTTTGAATGGTTATTTGCTCACTCTGTTCTCCTCACTAGAGCATGGGAATACATATATATGGCATAAAGTGAATGCTCCATCGAATTAGTTGAACACATTATTTTCAGTGTAATATACCAAGAAGTCAGGTTCCAAAGACCACATATTTTAACCATTCTATTTATATGAGATGTTTAGAAAAGGCACATATATGGAGAAAGAAGGTAGATTAGTTTATGTTACAGAAACACCAGGGGTTTGCTCTAGATCCTGCTACTTGCTGCACGGAAAGCCAATGATTGAGACAAGTATTGCTAAGGAAGAATCTTTAATCTGGGGCTGCAGCCGAGGAGATGGGAACTCAGTCTCAAATCCATCTCCCTGACCGGCTAAAACCAGGAGTTTATATAGCAGGGAAAAATGTAACAGTGTATAAGAAAACAGGAACTGGGTGGGGCGCAAGGAAGCAATTGGGATGAATAAGAGGTTTGGCATCTCTTTGTCTGAATGTGGTGATTTGGTGAGTTTCAGTTCTTTGATCCTTTGTTTTTGAGAGGTCTGAAGGTATTTCCTGAGGAAGGAACTCAGATAAAACAAATGTAAGTTTCAGGCTTTAAGACTAGAAGGGCCAATTTGTTTCTACGTTTATCAAAAATTATCTATGAGACTACCGGGTCAGTTTCGTTTGCCCAGGGCTGAGAGAGGGAATGGCGATTCACTGCTGACTGCCTGAGGGATCTTACTGGAAAGATGGACATGCTCTAAAACTGGATGCTTGCAGACTTCGCAAGTTGACTAAAAATCATTGAATCATACATTAAAATTAGATGAATTTTATGATATTTAAATTATATCTCAATAAAGGTCTTTTTAATTTAATTTTTATCTTTTTGAGACAGTGTCTTGCTCTGTCATTGAGGCTGGAGTGCAATGGCACAGTCTTGGCTCACTGCAACCTCAGCCTCCCGGGTTCAAGTGATTCTTCTGCCTCAGTCTCCCGAGTAGCTGGGACTACAGGCGCCCGCCATCATGCTTGGCTATTTTTTGTATTTTTAGTAGAGATGGGATTTCACCATGTTGGCCAAGCTTGTCTTCAACTCCTGTCCTCAAGTGATCTGCCCTCCTCAGCCTCCCAAAATGTTGGGATTACAGGTGTGAGCCACCATGCCCACCCGCAGTAAAGGCCTTTTCTTCTTCTTCTTCTTTTGAGATGGATTCTTGCTATGTCGGCCAGGCTGGAGTGCAGGGGCACGATCTCCGCTCACCACAACCTCCACCTCCCAGGTTCAAGCTATTCTCCCACCTCAGCCTGCGGAGTAGCTGGAACTACAGGTGCACACCACCATGCCCAGCCAATTTTTTTGTGTATATGTGTGGGTATATATATATATATAATTTGTAGAAAAGTGGTTTCACCATGTTAGCCAGGATGGTCTTGATCTCCTGACCTCGTGATCCGCCCACCTCGGCCTCCCAAAATTCTGGGATTACAGGCATGAGCCACCACGCCCAGCTCTTGAAGTCGTGATGAAGCAAAGTGGGGGTGGCCAGGGCAGGGCTTTTGAAGGAGATACCATTTGAATGAAAACTCACAGGAAGGCAAGAGCGCTGAAGATCTCTGGGGACAGAGGGTTCCGGGAGGGGAGCCGTGGGGTTCTTAGGCGCATCGCTATGTCTGAAGAACAGTGGGGAGTCCAGATGGCTGCAGGGCGGTGGAATGTGGGCCACAGGACGAAGGGGAGGCTGGCCAGGAGCCGGTTAGCTATGTGAGGTTTGGTTAATCAGGGTCAGGGTATTGAACTTTATTTTAAACGTGATGGGAGGCTATTGAAGCATTTTAGCGGGTGAGCAACATAATTTGGTTTACATTTTAAAAGAATCACTTTGGCTGCTGTATGGAAAAATAGCAGGAAGCCCAGGTAAGAAACCGAGTAGCCAGTCACGAAATGGTGGTGTATGATCAGGGTGGTGACCGCTGAGGCTGTGAAAAGTACGTATCTTGTAGATAGCACTATGTGAGAAAATCACAGCCTGTTCTGAAAACTGCAGAATCATTGAGTCAGTATAGTTGGGGAAGCGGGTGGAGCAGAACAGCGTAGGAGGAGAGTCCAGAAGCATGGGGGTCAGATCACATGAGGCCTTGTAGGGTGTGGGACAGAGATTCGCTTTATTTGAAATCCAGTGAGAAGTCACTGGAGGATTTCAGATGCAGAATGATAAATGATATCGTCGGACTGGCTTACGTAAAGGTCATTCTGTCTACCGTGTGGAGAAGAGATCCGAGGGGACGAAGAGGAGAAACTGGAGAGTAATTTCAGAAGCGAATTGCGGAGGTTAGGCAAGAGCTGGTGGTGTGGCAGATGGTGCTGGCAACCGAGATGGAAGAACAGGCGCACGCGGGGGCTTCTTTCGAGCTGGAACAGGTGGGATAACTGGGTATGAGGAAGAGGGAAATAAAGAGTGAAGCATTTCTGGTGTGGGTGACTGAGTTACGGTAGTTCACCCCGTAATCATACTACACGTGTAAACACAGGTTACGTCATACTTGAAAGAACATTAAACTTCTTCTGTTTTTCTTTGATTTTGGGGTTTGGTTTAATGGGATTGTACCATACATGTTACTCTTAAGCAAACCTTTAACGCTTAACACTTTAAAGTGCTTGGTACCTAGTAGGTTTAAGTAATATTTTATCAACCTGGGCTGGAGAGTTCTTAGTCACTGTTCTTGCCTCAAATTCAGTCATCCCTTGGTATCTGCTAGGATGGCTGCCAGGAACCCCATGCTTACCCAGATCCACCGATACTCAAGTCCCTTGCACAGAACGGTGTCGTGTTTGTGTGTCACTGGCAGACATGCTCCGGGCACTGTACCTCATCTCCAGACTACCTATCATCCCTAACATGATGTAGGCGCTAGGGAAACAGTTGTTCTACTGTCGTGTTGAGGGAGTAGCATCAAGTCTGTACATTTTTCAGCGTAGATGCAATGATGCAATGATCGCAGGACTAACTGCACTTTCAGTCTGCTCGTGGTTGAATCCGTGGATGCCGATTGCCAACTGTATATCCTACTTCTAATCCTTCTTTTGTGTGGAGTAAGCTTCCAAAAATCTTCTGACATGAAGTCATGCTCCTCTTTGAAGCCTGTCTGAATCCTCAAGGCCGTCAGCATGAGAACCAAAGGTGCAATGGCGCGCGGCGTCCTTCATCTCAGCGGCTGATTGTTCAGTATCTTGGTGACCCAGCCTCTCCTATTGTCTTTGACTCAGTAGCTGATCCACTGAACTGTGTAACTGAATTACAGCTCCTCACATGCGGTGCTCTCTCGGTCTGGAATGCCCTCCTGCTCCTGTTATCAGTGTGACACACTGGTGACTTTCTTCCTATGAGAGGCTGCTTTAATGTCCCAAGTGTGAGTTAGCTGTCCTCCTGCGTGGGACCTGAGCCCTGTGCATGCCCACGTCGCAGCAGCTCATTGCCTTGTAATTGCTGGTTTGCTTTTATGTTTCTCACATTGGACAGTATATTCCTTAAAGACAGATTTTTCACTGTGGTATTATCCTCAGAACTTAATGTATGTTGTCATACTAAAAGCTTGATAAATACTACGTACATAAGTAAATGAAAATTTTCTTCTGCATTAGAGAATACAGTTCCTAGGGAAAGTATGTATTTAGAGCACATGACTAAAGCAAGACGTCTGGGAAGAGCCACACTTAAGGAATGGAGAGGAACAAAAGACAGAAGAGACATGGAGTAGCCGTAAAGGCACGAGAACGATGCTCAGAGTGTTTTATCACAGCCGTCTGTGAAAAACAGAATTTCAGGAAATGAACGATCAGTCATGTCCAATGCGTATAAAAGTCAAGAATAATGGCTGGGAAATGTCCAATAAATCTGGCAATTAAAAATACACTGATGACTTTATGAGGCAGGTGCAGTATGCTGGTGCAGGCAGAAGCCAGACGAGACAATGCAGCATTGTAAATGGAAGAACGCGGCTGATGACAACACAACCCTGCTCTAACACGGCAGCAAGCACGACCTGCTCTGGGGCATCCTCCTGCTCGCTGTCCTGCTGTGGCTTGTGACGCCTGGTAACTGACAGATGTTTCATTTCCTGAGGGCTTGTAATATACCTGAGAATAATGATGGATGATGCAAATTTGGATATGCTTGTAGAAGAGACAAGAGAAAGGAAGAGATGTAGAAAAGCTCTGAAGGGAGAATTCTTGAGTAGGTGATGTTTGAAAGACCAGACGAGGCCGGGCCAGTGGCTCAGGCCTGTAATCCCAGCACGTTGGAAGGCCAAGGCGGGCAGACCACCTGAGGTCGGGAGTTCGAGACCAGCCTGACCAACATGGAGAAACCCCGTCTCTACTAAAAATACAAAATTAGCCAGGCGTGGTGATGCATGCCTGTAATCGCAGCTACTCGGGAGGCTGAGGCAAGATAATCGCTGGAACCTGGGAGGTGGAGTTTGTGTTGAGGCAGGATGGTGCCATTGCACTCCGGCCTGGGCGACAAGAGGGAAACTCTCTCAGCAAAAAAAAAAAGAAAGAAAGAAAGACAGACTAGATTAAGGGAAGTTCACTGGCACAGTGAGTGGAATTCGCAGTGGATACCGGAGCAGAATTTGGGAAGAGAGATTTGTGGTGGAGGAGACTACCCCCTGCAGATCTCCACTTAGAGAGCAGTTAGAGACCCAGAGCCTGGCCCCCGAGCTGAGATCCGCCGCGCGTCTGTGCTGCACGTTCCTGTGGGCTGCTCGGCAGCGGTGATGGAGGTGCAAGCAGTGCTGCCTGTCCTGGGACACGTGAGCTCCTCTGATGGCTGAGCTTGGCTCATGGACTTCCCAGAAGCTTTGCTGAACCTTCCGTAGACTGGAAAGCGGCCTGAGATGCTTTCTCAGATTCCTCTGGCTCCTTCACCATTTTCTTTTACAGTTGTTTTCTTAATAAAATCCTTGCATGTTTAATCCTGTGCTGCTAGCAGTTCCTCAGAGGGTCCAGACCGACATAGTATCTAAAGCATATTTTTATTTTTGCAGGGAGGTGAATTGCTGTGTTGTTAGAGATGTACCCTCCAATCATTCATGTTTCTTCAAGATATATTCGGTAAAATACCCATTTCTCACTAATGCTGGAGTAGGTGTTTTTTTTTTGTTTTTTTGAGATGTAGTCTCACTCTGCTGCCCAGGGTAGAGTGCCATGGTGCAATCTCGGCTCACTGCGACCTCCGCCTCCCAGGTACAAGAGATTCTTCTGCCTCAGCCTTCCAAGTAGCTGAGATTACAGGCATCTGCACCATGCCCAGCAGATCTTTTTGTATTTTTAATAGAGACGGGGTTTCACCATGTTGGCCAGGCTGGCTGGTTTCGAACTGCTGACCTCAAGTGATCTGCCTGTCTTGGCCTTCTAAAGTGCTGGGATTACAGGCACCGGCCACCATGTCCAGCCAGGTCTTCTCTGTTGAGGGGAAGGACAAAGTGAGGCAAGGAGAACTGCTCCGGAGTGTCTTCTTCAGAAGAGGAGCTGCCCATAGAACAGAGTCCCGTGTAGATGATGCAGCGATATCAGGTAGAACGTTCCCCACAGAAGGTTAACACAATTCATATCCAGGGGATGCTTGTAAATGCTAATGCAAGAATGCTACCCGGGAGTCTTGCCTTATACCTCAAAAAATGATGTGTTTCTGACTGTGGAATATCTTCACAGGTAGAAGGTGGGCAATAGTTATACAGAAATAAAACAAAAATAATAGTGTATAGGATACAGCCTCAAAGAGTCGCAGAGTATCAGAGGTACAAGGCCTGTTAGAGACCATCTCCTGATTTAAAATGTTCTTTTGAATACTGTGGTGAGAGAAGCAGCTGCCCGCTGAGATGCCACAAGATGAAGTATATGAAAAGAGGAAACTGGCAGGCACGCCTCGGGCAGGACCACACCACGGCTGTTCCCTTCTCACGCTACTAAGGCCGCGTTAACTGAGGGACGGCTCTGTGCCTTGTCCTTGCGTCACACGGACTCAGGGACACCTCACAGGACTCAGAGGTAGACAAGGAAAACCTGTTTTCACAGACGACGAAGACGAAGCACGTGGGGAAGTTGTGCCCAGTGTGAAAGCCCGTCTGAACTGGCTTTAGAAACTGGATATTTACTTTTTCACATAACTTTGTTTATCTAGAGGAGAAAATAACAGATGTGATTAATGGCTTGGAAACATTTAAACAGGTGGACCTCAAAATATGTGAAATGAACATATTGCTGTTGTTTTTATAACTTTCCTTCCTTCCATTTTTGCTGAAAACTTCTCAAGGCCTTTGGACATGTAAAAAAAAGGAGCATTTGTTTTATTATGTTGCTTAATAGAAGCAATTTTTTAAAGTATCGATTTATGCAGTGACCAGAATACTGATTGTAAGCAACAGAACGTGCACCTGCTGGAAACCCTGGGCGAGCTCTAGAACTGTGTGGCGTTGTCTTGCAAATGAGCTGTTTTTGTTCAAGTCAAATGTGGAAATTCGTTTAGAAACTTCATTTTAATGCATTATTCTGATCTAAGTGTTACCAATAAGTATCAGTGCCCTTTCCTAACAGTCCTAATTTCCTTTTCTCAACTCCCTTGACTGACACATTTTATTGAAGCATTCATTTGCCATCAAGAGAAAAAATAACATAAGCATGCATATTGATATGTATGGCTTACAGGCCAAGGAGTTAAGGAAACTAAATTTGTTCTCCTACCCCCTTACTTGTGCTCTGCACTTAAAAAGAAAACTTTAGAAGTCAGTTGCTCCTACCTTTACAATTTATGATGTGGTTAACCCTGTTCACATTCTGTACTGAGGTAGGTGAGAATTTCTGCTCCTCCCGTCCTATCATGACCTCTTCTTCTGCATCATGCATCATAGTAAACTGATAAATAATAGTCATGCGTAAACTAATAAATAAGGTTTTTGCCAGAGGGATAATAACACCCTGACGTTGTGCTATAAGGTGTCTACAGTGGCAAAAAGTCCTTTGCTTGGTAGATGTGTTCTTATAAGCCTTAAAAGAAAGGGTAGATGGCTGTCATTCTCCCCTTAATCTGTGGACACAGTCGCCTGAGACCATTCACTAGGCCTTCCGAGGGGAAGCCTGCGGGGCTTTCACACTGAAGGACAAGCCTTCTGAGATGGACAGAAAAAGGAAAACGAGAAAACGGCTGGGCACGGCAGCTCACGCTTGTAATCCCAGCACTTTGGGAGGGCGAGAGGGGTGGGTTATATGAGGTCAGGAGCTCGAGACCATCCTGGCCGACATAGTGAAACCCCGTCTCTACTAAAAATATACAAATTAGCCGGGCGTTGCACACGTCTGTGGTCCCAGCTGCTTGGGAGGCTGACGAAGGAGGATTGCTTGGACCTCGGAAGTGAGGCTGCCGTGAGCCAGATGGTGCCCACCGCTCTGCAGCCTGGGACAGAGGGAGACTCTGCTGAACCCCCACCAATGACAACAACATAAGAACGTGAAATCTTAGGGTAAGGGAAAGAGGCCAAAGAGACTTAGGAACTGTAAGACGGGGGAAAGAATGTGGGCGCCCGAGAGCCAGGTCCTCTGTGGCCATGACAGTAGGCTTACAGCAGAGCGACAGAGAACTCGGAGAAAAGCAGGGAAGGGTACTTGGCACCGTGGTTTGGACCCCATGCGTGTGTCTCATTACATGATGGCTTTATCGTTTTTATTCTCAGTCTGGATCTCTGTGTTTTTTTCTCCTTAGATGTTATAGACTTAGTGGTGAAAAGTTTTTAAAATTAATAAGGTGGTAATCAGATATTTGAAACAACTGAATTTCACAAACCCTCAAACACTGAGTGGGAAAAAGGTTTAGGCATCACAGTCCAGTCCTTGGTCTTACACCTGAAGAAACCGATGGTCAGAATGTGAAAAGATGTTCCCACGTTTATCGTCCTGTAAGACATGGCAAGGTTTCTGCTTAGACGGCCCAGGCCTTCAATTCCCGGGGTCCCCTCCTCGTCCTCCTGTCCTGCTCCCGGCTCTTACTGCGCCCGGCGTGCCAAAGCACCGGTGGTGTGGCCAAAACACCAGCTTCTCCCCAGAGCAGACCCCTGCCCTCCCTCCCTACCTGACGTGCCCACCTTATCTAAGAACCACGTGCATGTCCAGCTCATCAAGTCTACCCTAAATTGCGCAGTCTGACCCCAGCCAGGGAAGAACAGACACAGAAGCAAAACTTGTGAAGAGTGAAACTTTCACCCGCCTTTATTCTGCGTGCCCGTGGTGAAGCCACACGGGAAACGCCTCTCTGCGCAGAAGTGCGGTCAGGAAAGCCGTTGTGCCAGCGCCCACTTTGCCCACCACTCAAAGCTCTGTGGCTGACATCACACGTGGTCAGTGGGCACGACACGAGAGCCAGTCTTCCATCTCCAATGCCAGCGTTCTTACGATAATGAGGTGAGGGAACCAACCGGATGAACTAAAAACACCTACAGTTTCTGTGAGGATTCACACACCTTCCTGACGGCAGAGTGAGAGAAAACGTGGCCCGTGGCCGCCGGGCCCGCCACGCGTCTTAGTGGCTCATGTAGTTCCTGAACAAGCGTGGAAATGCAGGCGGATTCAGGGATAGAGGATGGCAGGAGAGAGAGAGAGAGAGAGAGAGAGAGAGGAGGAGAGAGAGAGAGGAGACTATGGCAGAGAGAGAGAGAGAGGAGGAGAGAGAGAGAAGACTATGGCAGAGAGAGAGAGAGAGAGAGGAGGAAAGAGAGAAGACTATGGCAGAAAGGGAGAGAGAGAGAGAGGAGGAGAGAGCGAAGAGTACGGAGCACAGAAACAGGAAAAGCATCTGGTAGTGACGCGAGCTGTGATCTTTGGGCCGTGCCCAGCCAGCTCCTTCCAGAACGTTCCACCTGCAGAGCTGTGCACACCGCGCCGGGCCTGCGGGCTCTCGCCCCTCCTGTGTTCTGCGTCCTTTTCTGTGTCACGGGCCTGGATGTCTGCCAGCCGCATTGACCAGACTCCCTTCTGGTTGATTTTTAGGAAGATTTTGACCATGGGAGGCACTGGCAAGACATAGAAAGGTGGGAGAAAGGGCAAATCCGCATGTTTAGCCGTGTCTTTTCTGCTCGTGCGTTTGGCAGCCGTGGCCACAGTGACAGGTGGAGGTCCCGGTCCCCCCAGGCGGCTCGGTTCCGATGGCAGGAGCGGCTGCCCGGACGGCTTCAGGAGCACTGGTCACCCCGGGCCCGGGCTCCTGCTATCAGGAGGGTGAGCCCCATGGGGAGGATGCTCCGTGAAGCACATCCACGCCGTGGAGCACATCCCAGGTGCGGTGGGAGGACCACACCATCCGAGCGCGAGGAGCTTCCCAAAAGTGCTCACTCGGCCGAGAGCACCGCACACGGGAGCGAGGTGCACACTCCTGAGGCTCCAGGACGCACAGCCTTGTTGGCATTATCTGCTGTCTTTGCACAATACCCCACGAAGGGCACAGAGAGATGGGAGGGGGCACGCGGGGGGCATCTGGGGACTCAGGGAACCACGAGGACGGGGCGCCTTGTTCAAGGGAAGAAACTGAAAATCAAAACGCAGGGAGACGCTGGGGAAAAGCGGGGGCTCTGTTCAGTTATCGGTGTGACTGCGTCCACGCGGGCCGCAGGCGTGGAAGAGCACGGGGAAGTTGGAAAAAGTTTTTTCTGTGTGGATGATGATGATGATTCTGAATGCAAACATACTTCGATTGGGATGATCTCTTCAATTATGGTGGTGTGCAAAACCAAAAAAATAAATAAACGGATGTTTGTCATCCCTTTGAGGTTAAGAAAACTCATTATATTCCCCGCATACCTTTTTGTTGATGGAACGATCGAAGAGCAATCAGCAAAAAGCCTAATTTCTAGACCCTTGACAGCCGCAATGATCATTTGAATCTCACTTGGAGACATTTTCATCCCAAATCGTGTTCCACTGTGAACCAGTTTGAAAGATCGTGAAAATAACGGCATGCTCATATCTTGGCTATAAACATCGTATGCGATTGTGGTTATTGCTTTATTTATTCATTTTTTCATATCTGGAAACACAAGGCCCCCGGAGAAAAGTTAGCCTGTGTCTCCGGTCTCGTTCCTTCTCCCGACCTGCGTCCTTCTCATTGAAAGGCTGGGAAGGAATTCGGGGGCGCAGCCGGGGAGACCTTGGGGACAACCCCGGGCCGCGAGCACGTGAGCTCGGGCCCGCGAAGCCGTGGAGGGAACCGCGCGCGGCCCTGTCCCACGCAGCCCACCCGGCCTCCACATGAGAGCGAGC
>PVKP010053212.1:0-12056 GCA_004027715.1 Plecturocebus donacophilus | reverse complement strand
AAAAAAAAAAAAAAAAAAAAAAAAAGCTTGCATCTCTTAATGGCCAGCATGCTCTTGGATCTGCAGTTAGGTGCAACACATTCCAGCCTTAGCACAATCTTCTTCGTGGTCTTAGCCTTTTTCTGGAAAAAAATTGGCTTTGTCTGCCCACCATAGACACTCTGCTTCTGATCGTAGCGCCTCTCTCCCTGGGCATACAAGGAGTCCTTGCCCTTCTTATATCGTGTCACTTTGTGAGGCTGATGCTTGCCACACTTCTTACAGAAGGTTCTTTGGGTTTTAGGTATGTTGACCATCTTTGCAGCATGGCTGTTCTAGCTCTATGACAAAAATGATAATCGGCGTCTGAAACCCTCCCCTCTTGCAGCTCTCACTTAACAGAAAAGGGCTTTTTTTTTTTCCCATTCCTTCCATTTTATTGTATACATTTTTCTGGTTATACCAAACAAAGTAAAAGCAAAGCACCAAGCTTTTAGTTTAGACTTAACACTTAGAGATACTTCTCTTATACATATGCCAAAGTCATTATTTCTCTAGATTTCCTATGACAAAGTACTTTGTGATCATTTACAAATTCCCATGCATTATCACTACCCTTTTTTTTTTTCAGATGGAGTCTCGCTCTGTTGCCCAGGCTGGAGTGCAATGGCACAGTCTCGGCTCACTGCAACCTCTGCCTTCCAGGTTCAAGTGATTCTCCTGCCTCAGCCTCCTGAGTAGCTGGGATTACAGGCACCTGCCACCACATCCAGCTAATTTTTGTATTTTTAGTAGAGACAGGATTTGATCATGTTGGCCAGGCTGTTCTTGAACCCCTGACCTCAGGTGATCTGCCCTCCTCAGCCTTCCAAAGTGCTGGGATTACAGGTGTGAGCCACCACATCCGGCCTATATACATTTTAAAAAAACTGCACTGAGATATCATTTCTTACCTGTCACATTAGCAAAAATTTTAAAGTTTGACAAAGCATTCAGCTGTCAAGTCTGTGGGAAAACAGACACTTTCATATGTTGCTGGTTCGTATGCAAATTGCTAGAAGTCATCTGACAAAACTACATATGTGTTTAACTTTTTATCTGGCGATACAACTTATCAGGGTTTACTCTAAAGAAATATTTCCGCAGGGCATGGAGGCTCACGCCTGTAATCCCAGCACTTTGGGAAGCCAAGGCAGGTGGATCACCTGAGGTCAGGAGTTTAAGACCAGCCTGACCAACATGGTGAAATGCCATCTCTCCTAAGAATACAAAAATTAGCTGGGTGTAGTGGCGGATGCCTGTAATCCCAGTTACTCAGGAGGCTGAGGAAGGAGAACTGCTTGAACCCAGGAGGTAGAGATTGCAGTGACTGGAGATCACACCACTGCACTCCAGCCTGGGAAACAGAGGGAGACTCCATCTCAAAAAAAAAAAAAACACACAAAACATTTCCAACAATACAAAACTCCTTATGCATAAGATTATTCACTGAAGTACATTTGTAATTATAAAATATTAGAAACAACCTAATGCCCATACATAGAAGAGTGATTGAGTAAACCCTAGTGCAGCCACGACATCTGACCTTCTGTGCACCAACTGTCAAGGAGTGATGTCCAGCATATATATTATCAAGTGAGCAAAGAAAAGTGCTAGAGAATGTCTATAGTGTGAAAAGAAGGAGAAATAAGAAAACATAGATGTAGCTGCTTAGTTTTGAAAAGAGATATACAGGAAGGATAAAATAGGAAACAAGATTGGCTGCTTCAGGGAGTAGAGATACGTGGTAGAGATGGGAGCATAGGAACAGGGTGGAAGGGGTGGGTGGGGAGAGTTACACTTGCCAGCGTTTATTATTATTATTATTATTATCATTATTCATTTTGAGACAGAGTCTCACTCTCTCGCCCAGGCTGGAGTGCAGTGGCACAATTGTGACTCCCTGTAGCCTCGACCTCAGGGGCTCAAGCAATCCTCCTACCTCAGCCTCCCAAGTGGCTGGGACTACAAGCATGCACCACCATGCCCGGCTAATTTTTGTATTTTTTGTACACACGGGGTTTCACCATGTTGCCTAGAATTGTCTCCAACTTCTGAGCTCAATCTGCCTGCCTTGGCCTCCCTAAGTGCTGGGATTACAGGCATGAGCCACCACGCACGGCCTATGAGTATACTTTTAATGGTGTATTAGTGTTTTACATACTCAAAATTAAAAGCAACAAGGATGAAAGAAAAAAAAATTGCTTAAATTTGAATGTAAGCAGAAGCAGTGAACTTGATATTAATTAAAATGAATAATGAAAAATGATGCAAACACACTGAAGTAGGGTGGGGTGCGGGAGAACCAACTCAAGAGACTTGCATATTGTGTTTCTACTATACACCTTCAGACTAAAGATAAAGAACTATAAGCAAATATTGAACTCTAGTTAGTAGGCTTCCTTCATTTATTTATTTATTTTTTTATTTTTTGAGACAAAGTCTTATTCTGTCGCCCAGGCTGGAGTGCAGTGGAGCGATCTTGGCTCACTGCAACCTCTGCCTCCTGGGTTTAAGCAATTCTCAGCTTTCTCTACTGGGTGGATGTGATGCAACTGGACAACAGAAGGCTCATCTCTGACCAATTTGGGAAGCCAGCAAGACAGGGAGCCTGCATCTGAGTCTGGCAAAGAAGTACCAGGGAGGACTCTGACCCAGCTCCTGGGGTTGGAGAATCACTTCTAATGATTCTCCAGGTACAGGGACATCTTGGTACAGGGACACCTTGATTGGCAGCCCGCTAGAACTACAGGGAGGGAGGAAGGGGTTCCTAAAAGAACTCACAGAGAGGAGAGGCTGATAACAAAGTCATGGCTCTTTGCTGCTTTTCCTTGTCACGGCCTCTTTGTGAAGTTCTCATTTCTGCTTATCCTTACCACCTGCCTACCAGGTGGGAATAGAGAAACTCCTCAAAAACAATAAACCGTAAAACTACTCACTCTACTTTGCCCCCTGACAAGCTCTGTTGAGGGGCTGTAAGCCCTCATGGGCAGTCTGGGCAGACCTGGGCCCACTGTCTTCTTCCCTTCACCTTCCTAGCATAGGAACTTGCCTGTAGTGTCAGCTCAGTGTTTGCTTAACGCTTCCAGTACCTTCCAATGGGGCATTTTAATTTATCCCAGATAATTTATTTGTCCTCTGTGAGCCTTCCAGGGTGGCTAGCTCTCAGGCAGTCAATATCTGAATATATCTCAGTCCCCGAACCCCATCTTAAAGGAAGGTTTGATTTGTTATACTTACTTTATGTTTAGCTTAGTAATAGACAAATAAATAATGGTCACCACGAAAAACCTTCCTGGGCCAGGCTTGGTGGCCCATGCCTATAATCCCAACACTTTGGGAGGCTGAGGCAGGCGGATCACTTGAGCCCAGGAGTTCAAGACCAGAGTGGGGAGAGAGATCGAAGACTCCCGATTACTAGCAGCTCAGGATTGTAGCTCCCAGAGGAAGCGCACAGAACGAGAGGACGCCACACTTACAGACGAATTTTTGTTGCCCATGGACTAGGAGATTCTCAGCGGAGAAGCCCCACGGGTTGCCAGCGTGTCTCTTGTGGCTGGCATGGCGGTTTTGCCGGCGCTCTGGCGTGGCGGTTCTTGGTGCAGAGTAAACAGGACTGGGTCCTCTTTTGATCGACGTTTGGAGCTCTGCGAAGGCAGTCGCCCATTTACCTGATTGAAAAGGGGATTCAAGAGGGAAGCCAGACCGGAGATCCCCAAGCAGAAAAGCACCACGAATCTTAATACCGCTGTTTCGGCCGGCGCAGTGGGTTGATCAGATTTTGGAGTTGGGAATCAACAAGTTGGACGTCTATTCAGAGACCTAATTTGAAAGTTGGCAATCACAAAGACGACAGGTGGATAAACTCACAATGATGAGAAGAAACCAGCGTAAAAAGGCTGAGAATATCCAGAATCAGAATGCCTCTCCTTCTACAGGAGATCACAGTTCCTCGCCATCAAGGGAACAAGGCCTGATGGAGAACAAGTGCGTTCCATTAACAGATTTAGGCTTCAGAAAGTGGGTAATAAGGAACTTTTGTGAGCTAAAAGAACATGTTCTAGCCCAATGTAAAGAAACTAAGAACCTTGAAAAAGGTTTGATGAAATGCTAATGAGAATAGATAATTTAGAAACAAATATAAGAGAATTAATGGGACTGAAGAACACAATAGGAGAACTTCGTGAAGTATGTACAGGTTTTAACAGTCGAATTGATCAAGTAGAATAAAGGATATCAGAGGTCGAAGACCTACTTAATGAAATGAAACGAGAAGGCAAGATTCGAGAAGAACGAGTAAAAAGGAATGAGCATAGTATCCAAGAAATATGGGACTATGTCAAAAGACCTAATTTACGACTGATCGGTGTACCTGAATGTCATGAAGAGAATGAATCCAAGTTGGAAAGCATTCTCCAGGATATTATTCAGGAAAACTTTCCTAACCTAGTAAGGCAGGACAATACTCAATTCCAGGTTATCCAGAGGATACCACAAAGATATTCCTCAAGTAGAGCAACTCCAAGACATATAATTGCTAGATTCACTATGGTTGAAATCAAGGAGAAAATTCTAAGGGCAGCTAGAGAGAAAGGTCAGGTTACCCATAAAGGGAAGCCTATCAGGCTTACAGCAGACCTCTCAGCAGAAACCCCACAATCTAGAAGGGAGTGGGGGGTCAATATTCAGTATCCTCAAAGAAAAGAATTTCCAACCCAGAATCTCATTTCCAACCAAACTAAGCTTCATAAATGAAGGAAAAATAAAATTTTTTGCGAACAAGCAAGCACTCAGAGACTTCATCACCTCCAGGCCTGCTTTGCAAGACCTTCTGAAAGACACACTACAAACAGAAAGGAACAACCAGCAACAGTCATCCCAAACAATTATCAAAACGTAAAGAGTTTCTCCATAATGAAGAATTTACAACAGCTAATGGGCAAAATAGCCAGCCAGCATTAAATTACAATATTGAACTCACAAATATTAATATTAATCCTAAATTTAAATGGATTCAATGCCCCAATTAAAGACACAGGCAGGCAAATTGAATAAAAAATTAAAATCCATCGGAACGCTGTATCCAGACCTAACTCACAACGACATACAAAGACTCAAAATAAAGGGATGGAGGAAGATTTATCAATTAAATGGAGAGCAGAAAACAAAACAAAACAAAACAAAAAAACAAAACAAAAAAGCCACCAAGAGTTGTAACTTTTGTCTCCAACAAAATAGACTTTAATAGTAACAAAGACTAAAAGAAACAAAGAAGGACATTACATAATGGTAAAAGGATTCATGCAACAATAGGAGTTAATGATCATAAATATATAAGTACCTAATATAGGAGCACCCAGATACACAAGACAAGTCCTTATTGACTTATAAAGAGACCTGGACTCCCGTATAATAATAGTGGGAGATTTTGACATCGCATTGTTAATATTTGATGGATCAATCAGATAGAAAATTAATAGGGACATCTATGATTTGAATTTAGACCTGGAATAAGTAAATTTAGTGAATGTTTATAGAATTCTCCACCCCAGGTCTACAAAACATACATTTTTCTCAGTATTATATTACACCTATTCTGAAAGTGACTATATATTGGAAGTAAATTACTCTTCAGTATTTGCATAGCATCTTACAGGCTTAAATGAAATATTGGTTGGCTATTTGTTTGTTATTTTCTTCCCTTATTCCTTCCTGTCTCTGTTGTTAAGTACAATTATCAGCATAAAAGAGGTTTTTAGTACCTTTTTAAGATTGCATTCTAGCCTGAGCAATAGAGTAAGAATCCTGTCCTCTCTCTCCCTTTTTCTTTCTTCTTCTTTCTTTCTCTCTTCCCCTTTTCCTTTTTCTTTTTTCCTTTTCTCTTTCTCTCATAAAAAAAAAAAAAAAAAAAAAAGACCAGACTGGGCACATGACAAAGCCCCATCTGTACAGACAATACAAAAATTAGCTGGGCATGGAGGCATGCACCTGTAGTCCCAGCTACTTGGGAGGCTAAGGTGGGAGGATTGCTTGAGGCTAGAATGTGGAGGCTGCAGTGAGCCGTGATTGCGCCACTGCACTCCAGCCTGGGTGACAGAATGATGAGATCCTGTCTCTATATACATTTAAAATAAAATAAAAATCTTCCTAGCTAAAATGTCGGCCATTCTGGCCTTTGGTGGGGCACTTTGAGCCCTGTAACACCGTCCTTCTGTGAGCTGGCACACCATACCTAGGTCCTTCGTGAGGAGCATCTTGGTCCAGGGGACTCACCTTGTCTCACAAAAGGCTGAAGGAGAATAGCTATACTCCAGGCATCTATCTTTCAGACGTTGGTTCTTGAATGCCCTTCCCCTTACACACTCATCCAAATCCAGGAGTTCTGAAATATGAGTGTGCATGAGCATCATGTGAAATACATATTTTAAATGCAGATTCCTGGAGACTCTGGAGGAGCGGGGCTGACCATGTGAG
The DNA here is from genome assembly GCA_004027715.1 of Plecturocebus donacophilus. Classification (NCBI taxonomy): domain Eukaryota; kingdom Metazoa; phylum Chordata; class Mammalia; order Primates; family Pitheciidae; genus Plecturocebus; species Plecturocebus donacophilus. The sequence goes on along the minus strand of PVKP010053212.1, from coordinate 5,564 downwards.
GAGCTGAGGGAAAAGCATAGGAAACATCAAGTACAATGGCCATGAGGCAGGAAGGTATTCCAGGAATGATCATCAAAGTGAGCAAAAGGAAAATGGGCAGGAGAAGGATCAAGGGCAGGAGGGGCCGGGCCTTGAGTGGGATTAAGAGATTGGGTTTTTATCCATATGCAACTGGAAGTCACTGAAGGTCATACATGGACGGAATAATGAATCAGATTTTCATTTCAAGTAAACACTCTGACTGTTCTGTAGAGATGGATTATTGAGGAGCAAGAGCAGTCAGGAGGACCAGACAGGAGGCGTGGCTAGAGGAGCAGGCCAGAAGGGAGGGTGGCCTGGCAGGGGAATGGATTTGGAGCTGGACAACAATTGAGTCTGTGAAGAGTTTGAGTGCTAACCTCAGTCCTGGCACATCTTATTTTTCCTTTTCTCATTTTTCTCTGTTCCAATTATTTCATCCCTTATTCCCTCCCCACATTTTTTGTTGTTGTTCCAAAATGAAAATGTTCTTTTTATTGTAAAAATAAAATATTCTCAATATTCTAAATTAAATAATACAGAAAAGTAAAAAGAAATTAATCACCAGAAATCCTACTACCTTGAGAAACTGCCATTCTTCCAGACATTCTCTACATGAAGACAGATGTGTTTTGCCTAAGTAGAATTTTTTCTTTGCTGTTTGTGCAAATTTCCTGAATCAAAAAGAGATCTTCAAAAGGAATAGCTTTGAGTCTGTGAGGGTCAGAAAACACAAGTAATTTTCTTAAAAGGCAGGAGAGGGGATAGGGGATTTAAAAATTAAAATACCAGAAAATATACTCCAAATAGAGAAGCTAAAAAATGAGTGTGGTCATTTCCTCCTAGAAGGGAATGTGACACCTGGGCAAAATTCCGTTGTTTATTTTGCATGATCTCAACCCGAGCTACACAAAAACAGAGAGCAGTGGCAGGAAGTGCCTTCCCACGTCAAGGCGGCATGGGGCTCCCCACGTGAGGCCTCTGGATGTCTCAGGATTAGCCAAGAATCCTCAGAGCAACTTGCTCAAAACACTAATTGTGTTTGTGTCTCTGTCTTTGATTAGTGGCTTAGTCAGCTTTCTGGCTCATTATCATCTTAATCTTTTTTTTTTTTTTAATGTAATAAGGCTAAGACTCTAGTTTTATTTTTCTCTTTTCCCCAAGGGGAAAATAATTTAACTACAGACTTGAAAAGTATTTTATATACTTTTTATCTTTAGAAATGTATTTAACAGCCTCAGTGTGAGAATGTTGTCTCCTCTCTGACCTCAGTCATCAAATGGTTGAAATAGAAAGCAAAGGCCAGGCCTTGGAGTACCTGAACTCTGTCCTCAGCCATCAGTTGTTTTCCACACATGGAATAGCTTATAGCTCAGCAAAGACCAGAATCAAAGCAGACGATGTGTGCTGAGAGAAGTGGAGTTTTACATGTCAGTGATCGCATGTGAAAAAGCAGGAATAGGACAGCATTAACTGTAGTGTGCAGGTGGTGGGTGTATGGTGCTCACTGCCATTTTAGATTCTAGATTATTGCTTTGCTTGCACTGCTTGGTTTGATTAGCAGACAACAAGACTTAGGCAGGCAGTTTTTAGAAAGGGATTCTCACATTTTATGGGGGTAGAGGGAGACTATTATTTTTCAGAATTTTCTGTAGGTGGAAGATACTGATTATGAGTCTGCTTGCTTCTACAATAGATTGTAGTCACTTTTTCAAGGGTTTTGAGGTCTAATTAATGTAGTCTGTTTTGCTTATTTGTTTGTTTTTAATTATACAAATAACACTTACATTAGGATTGAAAAAATAAATACACATAAAAGTTATTTTTGCGACACTTCCTCCCAAACCCCCAGTCTCCTCCCTCCAACAGAACTACCTTTTTCAGTTTGATACCTTTGATTCCAAAATCTTTTTCTTTTTTTCCTTTTTTTTGAGACAGAGTCTCGCTCTGTCTCCAGGCACCAGGCTGGAGAGTAGTGGCGTGATCTTGGCTCATTGCGATCTCCACCTACCAGGTTCAAGCAATTCTGCCTCAGCCTCCCGAGTAGCTGGGACTACAGGCGCGCGCCACCATGCCCAGCTAATTTTTGTACTTTTTTAGTAAAGACGGGTGTCAATCTCTTGACCTCATGATCCGCCCACCTCAGCCTCCCAAAGTGCTAGGATTACAGGCGTGAGCCACTGCACCTAGCCCCAAAATCTTTTTCTTATGGATTTTTTTTTTTTTTTTTTTTGAGACAGAGTCTCACTTTGTTGCCCAGGCTGGAGTGCAGTGGCACAATCTCAGCTCACTGCAACCTCCGCCTCCTGGATTCAAGGGATTCTCCTGCCTCAGCCTCTCGAGTAGTTGGAATTACAGGCACATGGCACCACACCCAGCTAATTTTTGTATTTTTAGTAGAGATGGGGTTTCATTATGTTGGTCAGGCTAGTCTCGAACTCCTGACCTTCTGATCCACCCACCTCGGCCTCCCAAAGTGCTGGGATTACAGGTTGAGCCATTCTTATGGATTTTTATACAAGGATATGTACCCATATAAAACATGTGGCTTTGTTTTGTAGTTCTATTTATTTGTTGGTTTTTCATAAATGGTATTTTACCATACTCATCATTCTATAATTAGCATTTTCCCTCCACTCAACAATATGTCTCAGTGCTTTTCCTAAGCTCCTCGTAGCTCCACTTTGTTAAAACAAACCAACCTATTGCATTGTATAGTGTGACAGGTTGGGTATTCCACAGTGTGCTTTAGCCGTTTATCTCTTGATAGACACTAATGTTGTTTCTGTTGTTGTTTGTCCCACCATTAAAAGTAGTGCTATTACTATGGGCTGAATATTTCTCCCCCAAAATTCAAATGTTGAAATCCCAGTCCCAGTCATGTATGGTGATTCACACCTGTAATCCCAGCATTTTGGGAGGCCGAAGTGGGCAGATCACCTGAGGTCAGGAGTTCGAGACCAGCCTGACCAAAATGGTGAAACCTCTTATCTGCTAAAAATACAAAACTAGCCGGGCATGGTAGCATATGCTTGTAATCCCAGCTACTCAGGAGGCGGAGGCCGGAGAATCGCTTGAACCTGGGAGGCAGAGGTTGTGGTGAGCCGAAATCATGCCATTGCACTCCAGCCTGGGTGACAAGAGTGAAACTCCATCTCAAAAAAAAAAAAAAAAAGAAAGAAAAAGAAAAAAGAAAAGAAATTCCAGTTCCTCAGGTGATGGTATTAGGAGGTAAAGCCTTGGAGAAGTGATTGGATCATGAGAGTATAGCCCTCATAAATCAGATCAGCGCCCTTATACAAGAGGCTTTAGAGTGCTCACTTTCCCCTTCTGCCATGTGAGGACACAGCAAGAAGGCACCATCTATGAACCAGGAAATGGGTTCTCACTACGATGGCAGTGGCTGCTGCCATCACGCTGGCTGCAACAGGGAGGCACCGCTCTGGCTGCACACTCCATGGAGGAAGTGGGAGCCCTCACCTTCTGAGTTCGGGTGGGAGCTCCCCGAGTGCCACTGCAGCTGCCTAAACCCAAGTGCAGGACCCGGATGTCTCTGCAGCCTACACCCTTCCTGCACCCCAGGAAGGACACTCCCTCAAGTCCCTTCAGGTTCGGGGGTGTCTGCTCCTGCTGTCTGGCTTCTCTCCACTCCTGGTGCCTGCTCCAATCTTGGAGCAGGGTTTGGGCCGAGCAGGAGGCAGATTGATTCCTGGGTGGAAGGGGGTAGGTTCCCAGTAGGGCCCCACCTTCAGGCCAGAGAGGGCCTGAAGGCTGGGACCCAGGATCTTAGTCTCATGGACTGGAGTGGAGACACACTGTGCCTCTTCTGGCTGGCCCGTGGCCACTCGTGGACCAAACAGCATGTGCCTCTGCCCCTCTGAGGTCCATGAAAGTCCAGAGCTTAGCCAGAGCAGGGCAGAGAATGCCAGGGGACAAATAGGGCAGAGAGACAAGGGACGACCAGCTGGAGAGAGGAGTTACCCTGTCTGCAGATAGCTGGGGATGACAAGATAACCAGCAGCAGAGGGAAGCTATCCTCTGCTGAGACCTGCAGAGATGACATGCTGGCAGAGAGGAGCCACCCTCTCCAGGGCCTCCTGTATGCTGAGAGCTGTGGACATTGGGACAACCAGTTGCAGAGAGGAGCTACCATCCCTAGGGCCTCCTCTCTTCTGAGAACTGAACATTGAAGGATAACCTGCCTACAGAGAGGAGTCACCCACTGCGAGTCTCCTCTGAGCTGTTGTAACACTCCATAGAGTTCATCCTCATCTTGTTAATCCTTCATTTGTCCGTGTACCTCATTCTTCTTGGATGCAGGACAAGAACTTGGGTGCCACGGCTACAGAGGTTTCCGGCCAGAAAATCAACACCCTGAAGATCCTGTAACAACTAGACACCAAATCTGCTGGCACCAAAGTCCTTAACTTTCCAACCTCCAGAACTGTAAGCAATAAAATTCTGTTGTTATTCAGTCTATGGTATTTTGCTATAGCAGCCTTAATGGACTAAGATAGTTACTAAAAACAGCTTTGTATATATCTACCTGTGCACAGATGTGAATTTTTTTCTGAGGTTAAACATCAAGAAGTAGAATTGCTGTGTATTACAAATTAGAGATTATTCATGTTTTATTTTAATAGAAATAGCCAATTCTATGGCACTCCAATATGACTTTCAGTGGTCAACTCCTGTAAATATTTCTTACCTCCTTTGGGATGGACACAGCCTGAGATCCCAACAAAGTAGGGAACAAGATATGTACGTATATATACTTAAGGTCTAGCTTTTTAGATCCTTTTAAACAGGGTCCAGTTCTGTTGCCCAGGCTGGAGTGAAGGGGCACACTCTTGGTTCACGGCAACCTCTGCTTCCCAGGTTCAAGTGATTCTCAGGCCTCAGCCACCCAAGTAACTGGAATTACTGGCATGAGCCACTGCGCCTGGCTAATTTTGCATTTTTAGTAGAGACAGTTTCACCATGTTGGCTATGCTGGTCTCAAACTCCTGACCTCAGGTGATCCACTTGCCTCGGCTTTCCAAAGTGCTGGGATTACAGACTGAGTAGATCCTTTTCTGTAGCTCTGACTCTTAGAACCACAGTAATGCTTCACATATCCCCAAAATAAATAATTCAAATCAACCAGGATGAGAGGAGAACCCAAAATGGAACGCCAACACTAATGAACCTTGGTATATCCCAAACGAATAGTATAGCTATATTGGAAGTAGTTAAGAAAAGACCTAACTTATATAATTCTGGGAAGCAATGTTTTGACTGGTTACTGTAAGACTAAAGATGGGAAAGAGCTGTACGCAAATATTATAGTTTTATTGGTAGATTTGTTTCTGTCTATGGCTCTCACAGGGGAATGAGTTAGCAATTCTGAAACTATTCTTTGTGCAGACTCGTCTGGGTCCAGTCAGTAGACAAACTACATAGTAATTTGAACAAGGAAAGTTTAATATAAGGAATTATTAACAATAACAAAAGATTAGAGAAATGATGGATTCACTGGTAAGAAGTAGAGAGAACACTAAACGTAG
>PVKP010053211.1:0-12057 GCA_004027715.1 Plecturocebus donacophilus | reverse complement strand
TGACTTCAAATGGCTATTTCCCATGTAGATTAACCTTATTGGATTGATGCTGCTGGGGATCTGCTAGCCAAACACAACTTACCACAAAAACTGTACTCAGAATTTGACTTTCCATGCTGAACTTCCAGCTCCTGTTACCCCTTACTGGATACCATAGAATAACCATGGTTCTCTCAATTTAAGTTCGTTTTTGAAAGAAAGTGGTCTTCCTCCCGTATTTGAATATGGTGACATCCTGCTTGAACTTCCCTGACTCCTAGTAATCAAAGGAATGGAATCTTTTATGGAGATTAGATCCCAACTGAATTACCGCTAGTGATGTTCAGCTGGTATAGAGTTGTCAAACTATTAGGATACCTGAACAATTTCTCTTAATGATAGAGAGTAATTGTTTTGTCTCCCAGACAGACTATTCTGGGTGCAGGTGACCAGCATCTACAACAAGAAATTAGCATTGCCTGTAATCCAAAAACCTCCTACTCGTTATTTTGCTCTCCTGTCTTTTTAATACCATAGAATAGTTCATTTTGAAACTGTCACTACTTTTTTTTGCTGCCCCCTTGTGTGCTTTTTGTATTTTACCCTTCAAAACACTGAAATATTTTTCTCTTTGGAGTGCATTGTAATTTCACAAATAATTAATATTTTTTATCCTACTAAACAGTGGGTGCCGTTGCACTTTCTAAAATGTGGTGCCAGTGTTTAGAAAACAAATCTTATAACACATTGAAGTATAGGTAAACAAAGTACAAATCTCAGTTTCTCAAAACATTTTCTGCCCTAATGCTATCAAAGGAAAGAGTAAGAAAGAGTGGCTTTTTAAAACTTATAACAGTTTATTATCTGAATTACATGGTTTAATCAAATATGGAGTGTTTTTCTATTTTTCTTGTAACAAAGTGATATATATGTGTGTGTGTGTATATATATATATTTGAACCTCATATTTTAAAAAAAAATACTTTTAAAATTTTAATTCCCGAGGTACAAGTGCAGGTTTGTTCCATAGGTAAACTTGCGTCGTGGTTATTTGTTGCACACATTATTTCATCACCGTGAAACACGCATTTTAAACTCCAGACAAATTGACTTTTATTATTCAGTCTCAAATAACTCTTAAAATTTTCCTCAATAATGTAGTTATTTCAGAAGATTCTTAATTCTACATTAATATTGACCAAGGAGAGACATACTAGATTGTATTTTCTGTATATTTTTGTAGATAAAATTTATTCCACATGAAACACTGTCACGAATACCTTGGAGACTTAACTTGTACTTGCTATCATTAGAAGTAATTATGCATCATCTTATTTGGTTCTTAAGTTATGTATCTGACAAAGTAAAAAATAATGTATGGTATTCATAGTAACCCACTCTTAAAAATTGTTAGCTTATAAATATGTTGTGGTTTTTCTTTTTCTTTTTTTTTTTTTCCAGAAACACTTAGAATATGTAGTGCTACTTTTCAAGACTTATTGTCAATTTAAATTAAGCAGTCTTTGAAAAAATTTTCTCTGGAACTTAGACTCATCAGAATAGTTAAGAGCACCAAGGAGATTCTTTTTTCCTCTTCAAAAATAAGTCAAGAGTTTCAGGTTTAAAAGCATTAGTGCAGAAAATGTTTTGAGAAACTAAGATTTGTATTTTGTTTATCCATACTTCAGTGTGTTACAAGATTTGTTTTAGGAACAGTAGCACTACATTTCTTTTATTTATTTATTTATTTATTTATTTATTTATTTATTTATTTGAGACAGAGTCTCACTCTGTCACCAGGAGCCAGGCTGGAGTGCAGTGGTGCAATCTTGGCTCACTGCAACCTCCGCCTCCCGGGTTCAAGCAGTTGTCCTGCCTCAGCCTCCCAGGTAGCTGGGACTACAGGTGCACGCCACCACGTCCAGCTAATTTTTGTATTTTTAGTAGAGATGGGGTTTCACCGTGTTGGCCAGGATGGTCTCGATCTCTTGACCTCATGATCCGCCCACCTCAGCCTCCCAAAGTGCTGAGATTGATTACAGGCCTGAGCCACTGCACCCGGCCGTACCACATTTCTTGAGAACAGAGGTGGTATATAGAAAATTTCTACCACCTCAGTGCTCCAAAAATTGATGTACAGTTGAGACTTTTTTCCTTCTAAGAGTATTAGAGTTCACTTGTAAATATTTTCTTTTGTGATAGCAGGAAAATGTACACCTAAATTTTACAGCCCTCCCTTGATAAAGAAAGGAAAAAGAGTACTCTACACAGACAATTGAGATTTGCAGACATGAATCAGAGATTTATTTTCTGCATGTTTTATAAATAGCTTACATTTTCAGCTGGTCAAGTGTTTTATTCTTGGGAATATATAAAGAGGAAAACAGATTAATATAGATGCATATACTGGAAATGTAATTGGTGCTGTCTATAATATATACAGTTTTTTCAAGAAATTGTGTGTGTTTAAATATAAAATTTGTTGACTACACTTTAAAGAAACAAACTAAAGGGAAGAAATTCTAAAATAATTTGAGAAGGCTAATAGAATGCCAATTTGTTTACATTTAGAAAATGTGGGGGAGCCACCAGGTACTCTCAGAAAGACTTTCATCAATATTTTCCTGGTAGTGGTCTCTTGATAAGCTAGCTATTAATACTAATGGTATTTAGCAGATTTTAAATATGTTTGGGCAAACAGCAGTCTTAAGAAGTGGAAGTCACTGTGCTGACTGTGCTAAAACGTAACACTTTTATAACTCACACCTGTAATCCCTGCACTTTGGGGGAGGCCAAGGCAGGGGGATCACTTGAGGTCAAGAGTTGGATACCAGCCTGGCTAATACGGTGAAACCTCATCTCTACTTCTAATTATTAATGAATTAAAACTACAAAAATTAGCCAGGCATGGTGGTGCATGCCCGTAGTCCCAGACTTATTGCATCTGCATTAGATAATTCTGTGGAAGTGAAGTGCTTGATGCAAAGTGATTGATGTACATAATAAACCCTGATACATTTGTCAGTTGGAGGAATTATTAACACAAGCCTGCTTATTGTATGTTGGTTTGTTTTTCTAGATGAACAGCAAAGATGTTCAGAATTCTGCTGAAACTAGCATTGATGTGAACCCAGTGATGATTGGAATTGTCAAGTTCAGGTGAGCACTTCTGTGTTCCGAAGAAGACAGCTCATCTGGTTTCTTCCTACATCTTGGGACACTCCTTCCCTGTCTATACCACTGACTCTTGCTCTGGTTGTTTTACTATTATATGTGAACAGACTCTTAATTCAGCACCTATAGCCTTTTGTTGTGCTTTTTTGATGTGTCTGCCTTCTTCATTAGACTATGATGTCTTTGAGAGTGAAGACTATTTTTCCTTACTCTTTGCATATCCTGCGTTTGAGACACTACTTGAAATATGATTAGCATCACTGAAGGTTCTTTGATTCAATTAATATTTTGTAATCACCGTGTGGCAAAACATTCCCGTTCCAATCTGGTGCTAGTAGAGTATATGCTATCTAGGCACCATTTGTGTGGCTTTTGTGTATCAGGTGTTTCAGAAATATTTCAAGGCAGTTGTAAGATGTTTGAGGACAAGAATTATTATTCCTATTTCTGTGTCATACCACACAGTAGCTGCACAGTTTTAAGATTATGCCATCACCTTAAGGTAACGTTTTGTAGAATCAGTCCTTCGTGTAACAACTCTAGTGTTTTTGTACTGTTGATGATTTGCTTACAATTTTATTCAAAAACTATAATTTGCTATAAAGGTAATTGTAAAAATAAATACAGTGGATGCAAGATAATGTTGTGAGTTTTTATAAAAGTAAATTTTAAAATGATATATAAAACATTTTTTTTTGTAATGCCTGCCCTAACCACTTCTTACATGTCATCTTAACATCTCTTTGAGGAAAACATCCTCATTTTACAGATTTAACATGCTGTATTATTTGATGCCAGAGCTAACAGGCTATATCATAGGAAGTTTCCAAAGTTGATTATGCCATTTAGTTGTCTAGGTTTCTTTTGCCTCTCACTGATCCATTTGGCTATAGTTTTCATTCCTTTTCCAGTACACACAGCTAGCTCCTCATCCTACTAGTTCCTGCATATGAGAATGCAGAGGGCTGAGAGGGCAAAATTGTTGTCACTTGGAAAAGGCATTTAGGAAAGAGGCTGCTGTAAGAGGGGAACACAAAATGAAGGATTTTTTTAAAAAAGAGGACTTGGATCAGCTGCCTCCAGGAGAACAACTTTAAGAAAATAACAAAGATGTTTAGAGGAAATCTTGCAGAGTTTTGCCATGGGATATGTGATATCAGCAGTCTCTTCCAGCTCCTTACAAATGATCCAAAATGGCTCTAATACGGTAGTATGTTTGATGTTTTTTCCTTCACATTATAAAGCTATGACATTGATAAAAGCTTGGACTCCATTTTAGTGTTACACTCTTCCTCATGATACCAGTGAAATGTATTGAGTCCCCAGTTGTTATATAATTTGAAATAAAAATGTAACTTCTTGATTTATTGTTTTTTAAATTGTGATATGGTACTGTGGTTATGTTGTTTAAAAAGATATTCTTATCTTTTCAAGAAGTGTACTGAAAAATGTACAGGTGAAATGATACGCTACTGGTATTTGCTTCAAAATAATCTGAGAGTGGGGTAATTGAGTGCATAGATGAAACAAGATTGGCCATGAATCGGTAGTTGCTGAAGCTGTGTGATGGATGTTTGAGAGTTCATTATACTATTCTCTATACTTTTGTATATGTTTGAAGTTTTCCATAATAAAAATTGAAAAAAGTACGCTTCAGAGTTTACTTGTAGGCCTCCTTTCTCCCTAGACTTAAGTGCAGAAGGCTGGTCAGAAGACAGACCCACAGCCCAGAAGGACTCATTCCTCCTCTCCAAAAACCTAGCTTTTGTTCTTGAGCTAAACTTGTTTGCAGACTGCTTTTCCCTTAGTGTGAATTTTCCCTTACAAAGCGCCCAGTTCCACATGCCAAAGGACTTCAGCCCCATCAGTATGTCACACATGACCAGAAAACTTTAAACCCTGGTGGTGGAAGTAAGCTTAGGTTTCCAGTGGGGATGCTCATTCTTTATTTAAAAAAGCACTGAATTTTTTTTTCTAATTACAAAATGAATTCATCTTAATTTCAGAAAAATTTGAAAACTCCATAATAAATCAAAAGTGAATAAAATCTATTATTTGATAGCACAACAGGGTGGCTATGGTCAATAATTTAATTTTACTTTAAAAAAATAGAAGTATAATTGGATTGCATGTAATACAAAGGCTAAATACTTGCAGTGATGGGTGCACCTTTTACCCTTATGTGATTATTATACATTGTATGCCTGTATCAAAATACCCCATATACCCCATAAATATATACACCTACTGTGTACCCACAAAAATTAAAAATTTAAAAAAATTAAATGTAAAAAATCACATGAGCCTTTTACACAGATAACCAAGTTTAAATATATATAAATATAATTTCCAGTCTTTCTATTTACAAATATAAATATATATAATTCAAACAAGGATAGCACAGTGTGCCTCATCCACCAGAATATTTCCAAATAATCCATGACCTTTTTATTGTTAAGCATACACCATACAGGCATCTCGCTGTTTCTTAGAATGTTTTAGGCTAATGCTCAGAGCCATGATGGAATCTGTGCTGCTTCTACCTTGCACAAGTACCAAAAGCATGGCAGAAAACTTGGGTCTGGAATCTAGACCAAGCTCTATTCACCAAGACCTATTGAAGGGTGGAATAGGCCTGTTTTCTGTTTGTTTTTGTCTCCTAATTCCCACACAGACTTTTTACTTACCAAGCACTGAGGCTGGGGACGAGACATCAATTCAGAGAGAGTGCTCTTGTAATAAATCATACAATTGCAGTGTATTTGCTAAAAGTAGGCCTGTTACTTGTTTACCTGTTTTCCAGAAAGTTTTTGTCTTCTCTGACTTCTCAGCAAGCCACAGTATCACTGCCTCTGCAGGCTCTGACCCTCATGAAGTTGCTGCTCCTCTGGGCACAGTGGTATCCAAGTGGTAAATAAGGATACCACCACTGTGGACTCAAAAGGGAATCCTGCTCTCCCTTTTCTACCTTCTTACCCCGTAATGTGCCCACATCCTTCCCTAATTTCCTACAGCACCATCAGAGTCTAGGCCGTGACTTTTAATGAGATTTTACTGAAGATTACCAGATAATGTGAGAGAAATGTAATTAAAAAAAATACAATTTACAACTACTGCGTAGTGTATAGTAGAAGGGTCAGATGCTTTGTAGGTTTTGTTGCTAGACTAGTTCTCTGACACAGGCTGACTCCAAATGCCCTAGAGAAATCCCTCCATCCTTAAACCCCTACCACTGCCAAAAACTGAGAATCTGCAATTTCAAATTATGGACATGGATATTCCTATACCTGAGGAGAGGAGAAAACTGCTCCCTAAACTCAGTCTCCAAATAGCACCTGAGGTGTCTATTTCTATTCCCAGAATTAAGGCTATAAACCTGAAATGAACGAAATGAATCAAAGGACTAGAATGTGGTGGGTTGGGAATGCAAATTCAGTTTTATCTTACTCAAAAGTTCATGCTCTTTTGGTGAAGATGATGACAATAGCTCATAGTGAATTCAGTGGTCCTCCTCTATACTGGATGGTAAACATGGAGAAGTGAAAAGCCCATCCATTGTCCGAAAACATCCATTAACACTGTGACCTGTGTAAGCCTTCACAGCAATGTGAAGAAGCAGGCCAGGACCTCTGAGAGTTTAGCCTTTTGGGTCAGTGCTGAGGGGATAGAGGGCTAAGGGCAGAGTTGGTAACAATTACTTTTCTTTCATCTACTCACTCAAACTTAGGTAACTTTTCTTGGGCATTACAAAGAAGACATACCTAGCAGACTGCAAAGTCATCCTTAACAGATGGTTCCAGTGGTGGCATCATGCACCCTAGTGGACGTTAGGAGTTAGCTCATTCCTAATGTATTTTTAAAGAAAAATTTATTACACTATTTTCACATAAATTATTTGAGCTCAAAGTCAGATGCAGGCAGGTAGAGGAGATTCTGTTAGTTCCAATTCAGATGGGAAAATTGAGTCTCAGCAAGGTTAGGTAAAATGATATAGGTCACAATTCCAATACGGAACAAAGCTGGGATTAGATAACCAGGTATGTAGAATGCTGTTGCCATTCTGCTATAAAAAATGGCTGCTCTCGCCACAAAAACAAAAAAGAAGTGTAACTGTGAGATGATGTATATGTTGATTTGCTTCACTATAGTAACCATTTTACTATCTATATGTATCTCATAACATATACCTTAAATATACACAAAGTCTGTGTTTACATATGTACTTTTACATTTGATTTAGAGCAAGGAATCCTTTTCCAGAAACACTTGCTGTCCAAGACCATTTACAATGACCTTTTTCTAATTCTGAATTAAATCTTAGTACAATTGCTCTATGAAGAAGGGGCCTTCATCATGTTTCAATCAGTAAAATTTTGAGTTCTTTCAGCTGTATTTTTCCATCTAGCTTTAACTTGGTAGGTAAATAGTCAAGTATTTGCATTGATCTAGTGCCTCCATCCTTACAACTGTGCTTTAGCTGTGATAAAGCTATTCAGAACTTTAGGCCAAGAATTCTGCTACCTCAGGGTATGTGGGTTGAGCAAATCAGACATAGTTCTTGTCTTTATGGAACTCTCAGTGTATCGAGGAGACAGATTATATATTCCAACAAAATATACTAAGTATTTTTTTATGATAGTGGGGATTCAGTTGGCTGTGCTAGCTTATAGTCCAGGGAACTAACCTATACAAGGTGAGGGAGAAAAGAAAAAGTTTCTTGGAGAAAATGCCATGTAATTTGACATCTGAAGGATAAATGGGAGAAGGAAGAACAAGTGTGAGGTTCCGGAAGACAGATAAAATATGGTTCTTTGGGGAACAGGAGGAACTTGTTCATTATGTCTAGAATAATGTAGTCTAAGGGTATAAAAAAGAAGGGATCTTCTGGAGATGAAACTGATGGGGTAAGAAAAAGCCAGATTATAGAGAGTCTAATGTGACTTGTTCAGGTATTTGAGGAAAGGAGACATGACATCAATCCAAAGAGTAGAAAATTGTTTGCTAAGGGGCTAAGATGAAGCTGTGGTAATAGTCCAGGTGAGAAATGATGGTGACCTGAACTAGGGTGTTGACTATGTTGAAAGAAGTAGACACATTTAAGAAATATGTGAGCCAGGCACCACAGTGGTTCATGTCTGTAATCCCAACAATTTGGGAGGCTGAGGCAGGAGGATTGCTTTGAGCCCAGGAGTTTGAGGCTGCAGTGAGCTATGATTATGCCACTGCACTCCAGTCTTGGTGACCAAGCAAGGCTTTGTCTAAAAGAAAAAAAGACATAAATATGTGGCATTTAAAGGAGTATATGTTGATTAATTGGATGTTGGAGATGAAAAAGAGGTGTGGATATCATGGATATATTTTTAGAATACTTGGCTGGAGCAACTGAGTTGATGGTGTGTCATTCCTTTAGATGGAACCTAATAGAGGAAAAACACAAAAGCGTGCACTTCCTGCTCCAAAATGAAGCGGTACTTTTAAGGCAGGAAGCCTGTTCTTCTTCTCCTTATGCAGGCCTGAGAAGAATGTGCGATTAATTTTATAAATGTGAGTTTCTGGTACCCAAGGTGCATTAACTTGGAGATGTTCAAAAGGCCGGAGATACCCTGATGTGCAGCCTAGGAAAGAAGAATGAGCGGAGATGCAGATTTTGGAGTCATCAGTGGATGGGCAATAGGTGAAGAGGATATAAATGAGATCATCCAGTAGAGGGTGTAGAGAGAGGACAGTGAAGATCTCTCTGAGTAGTGTCAACATTTAAGGACTTCCAGATGGTATGTAACTGAGTACTTCATACAGCTAAGAAAAATAGAATGCGTTATTATTTTTTATTTTGGTCACTCCTTTTCTATTTCTTCCATTTTTCCCTGTTCCCTGCTTCCTGCTTAGCCCTTTAGAAATGCAATTATAACCTTTTACCTCTGCTTCACTTCCTACAAGGTAATTTCATCTAACTATGTGCTTAGAAGCTCCAGAGGGGAACTCTCTCCCACCAGGAGACTGCCATGAGGACAACAGTCAATTTATAACCCAAAGTATGCCTGCTACGAAACTCTCTCCCACCTGGAGAATTTCAGCCACCTTTATAGCTTAGTTCTGCCCATGAAGAAGCCAACTCGACTACCTGGTAGATGAAGCAACACAATGAGCATGCGGATCCCCACCTGCTTGCTTCCTCCCCTATATGCCATTTGTGCTAGGCCCCCTCTTAAAAGCGCACACTTTTTGCTCCAAAAGTGAAGCCATGCTTTTAAGGAAGTCTGTAATTCTTCCCCTAAGCTACATTTTGAATAAAAGGTCACTTTCTTTATACCAGACTTCACTTTTGTTAATTGCACTGTGCAAGTGGTGAGCAACTGAACCTGCACTTTGGTTATAATTTTGGTGGCCCATGTGGGGACCTAGTTCTGTGTTCCCTAGGTGATCCAAGCCTATCAGCCTGGTTTTACCACTGGGTGAGGCATGGGGTCGCCTATGAGTGCCAGTTGCTCTTGGCTAGTGGACCTGTAACAGGACCATTAGGGAACTTCCCAACAGCTACCAGAAAGGCTTTGGTTCTTGGTGAACCTCCTTTTTACCTCCCAGCATGATGTCTGCTGCTTTCAATGCTTCACTGGTACAAGGAAAGTGACCTCTGAAGAAGCCAGCAAACTCTGGAATTGTGAGTGAGTTAGAGTGCACTTGACCACCTTCTGCCTCTTTTAGGGTGCTGCTGGGGCCCTGCTTTATTTAGACTTGGCTGATAGTGACACCATTTCATCATTTTATACATTTACATTTGTTTGTGCAGCATCAAAGAAGCTTTTGCTGGGCTTGGACTCAGCTGCCTGTGGAGCTATTTGGAACTGGGGTGGGGGATTCAGGCCCTCACCCAAACCTTTGATTGGTGATTCATTTGGAAGCATGCTGTTTGTTTCCATGTGTAAATGTATGGGCTCTGATCCCTTTATTCCACCTCCTATTTCACTCTTCTGACTATTTGGGAGAGCCTCCCCTTGGGGTACTGAGGCTCTCGTTAATGGAAGATAAATGAGAATGGTGGGGGTAGTGACCCTGCACTGTGTGACGGCTAGAAAGTTCCCAAGTTTCCTTTCAGTCACTTTACATCCTTCCTTTTTTTTATTGCATTTTAGGTTTTGGGGTACATGTGAAGAACATGTAAGATTGTTGCATAGGTACACACATGGCCGTGTGGTTTGCTGCCTTCCTCCCCATCACCTATATCTGGCATTTCTCCCCATGTTATCCCTCCCAAACTCCCCACCCCCCAATGTCCCTCCCCTAGCCCCCCACAGACCCCAGTGTGTGATGCTCCCCTCCCTGTGTTCATGTGTTCTCATTGTTCAACACCCACCTATGAGTGAGAACATGCGGTGTTTGATTTTCTGTTCTTGTGTCAGTTTGCTGAGGATGATGGTTTCCAGGTCCACCCATGTCCCTACAAAGGACATGAACTCATCGTTTTTATCATTCCCCACTCGTAAAACCTTCTTACCCTCCTCTTTCTCATGCCCCACTTGTAAAGCCTGGCTTCTGCACGGAGGCCTGCCAGGCTATACCTTTCTCTTCTTTTCTGTCTGCTTTAAATCTGTTATTACCAAGCTGCTGGTACTGAGATAGGACCC
This sequence comes from Plecturocebus donacophilus, assembly GCA_004027715.1. Lineage (NCBI taxonomy): Eukaryota > Metazoa > Chordata > Mammalia > Primates > Pitheciidae > Plecturocebus > Plecturocebus donacophilus. Next base: position 1,282 of record PVKP010053211.1, on the reverse strand, counting down.
ATTATTTGTGGTCTAACTAGAATGCAAACACTGGAAATTCATTTGAAATTGAAGAGAAAAAGAGTAAAAGGTTTCTTTTAAAAAAAAAGCCACCACAAAGACTGCTTTACCAAAATTTATTCGGGTGAACAAAGTTTAGCCATGTAAACAAGTTCCAATTTCATGAAAGACTAGTGTGGATTCAGCTTTTATAAAATGGTGAGTTTGTATTTTTTTTTGACAGAGACTAATTTGTTATCAGTTCAATGATAACTTCTGAGTTATTAACAAAATGCTCACATGTTTACCTTTAAGGTTCTTACTTAAACACCTAATGTTTATAGGTCTTAGAATGGTTAACAAGGAAATAACATTACATAATGACCACCTTTGTGTAATAGCTCAGTTTTCAGAAGTAATCTAAATAAACTGTTAGAAATGGGAAAGTTGGGGACACATAAATGACATAAATGCTTGTAAGTAGACTTACTGTATACTTTAAAATCTTAGAATTCTCTGTTTTGGATGCTTATTGGATGTCTGGGTCATTTCCAATTAAAAAGGGGTTATTATATGGGAAACGTTCTAAAAATTGTGGAATGGTTCTCATCTATAAACTGCGAATATCTGATAGACAGTTCAGGACTTCTTGCTTCCTAGGTTTACATAAAATGTACCAAAGAAGCTGGGTTCTTATTGAGAAAAAATAATTTTGTGTAATTAAAAAGTTATCTAAAAGTTAATTCTAATTATGGAGTTGAAAAGGTTATACATGTAACTTTCTGTATTGCTTTGTAAGTCCTTGTGCTGTTAAGTTACAGGGCTTTGACTCTTGGATCTAAAAAGGGTACATGATAATGTCATGTCTAGCCTTAATTCTTGTGAGCAATTAAAATCCTTTGCAAGCTCAAAAATGACTGCTCTAGGTCCTTCTGGAAAGGGCAGTGGCATGTGGCCCATGCCATAGCTCAGTAGTTTAGGCTTTAGCCTATCACAATGACAGCCTAGGTGCAATTCTCAGCTTAGGAGATGAGTCTATTTTGGTTTGTTATTTGTGTGTCTTTTTGCCATTTATTGATTCCTCTTCCTTTTTTGGACAGCTTCTGATTTCCTGTCTTGAAATTTTCCTTTCCCTGAGCTTTTGAAAAATCACTTGCCATCTTTTTGAAAATGTCCCATGCACCTATCGTTAAGTCATGCCCTTGGTTAAGGCTTATTGATTTCATGTAGGAGGCTACCTTTATTTTAAAAAAAATTCTGGAAACCATCATTCTCAGCAAACTGACACAAGAACACAAAATCA
>PVKP010053210.1:0-12061 GCA_004027715.1 Plecturocebus donacophilus | reverse complement strand
TTTGGGAGGCTGAGGTGGGCAGATCACCTGAGGTCAGGAGTTCGAGACCAGCCAGGCCAACATGGTGAAACCCCGTCTCTACTAAAAATACAATTAGCTGGGTGTGGTAGCGTATGCCTATAATCCCAGCTACTCAGGAGCCTGAGGCAGGAGAATCGCTTGAACCCAGAAGGTAGAGATTGCAGTGAGCCGAGATCACGCCACTGCATTCCAGCCTGGGTTACAGAGAGAGACTCTGTCTCCCCTCCACCCCCCGCTCCCCCCAAAAAAGACTTGAATCAGAGTAATTAAGACCCAGGTCAAACAGGTGAGGTTTATCTAAACACAAAATGTGGCTTCACCCACCTCCAGGCAGAAAGGTGAGAAATTGCATTTGGATGTATGTACCTCTGTCCCTTTTTACCTTAATTTCTGGTGATGCACCTAACTTTCCCTGAAACAGTCCACCCATGTGGCTGGCTCTTGCCAAGAAATTGTATCCAGCCCCATGTTAGGAAAACAAAGCTTGTGAATCATTTATAACTGCCACATCTCAAACCCTGTGTTTGCTTGGTAACATAGCAGAGATGACATTTCAGACTAGCACCTAGGAAGAAGTGTGGAGATTATTCAGGGCACATATATCATCCCAGATGGGGTTTTCCACTCTTGCCCCACCAAATGGATAGTCTTGTCAGTGGGGAGAGAAAAAAGGGGAATCAGCCCAGATTCACTGACTGAGGGTTACATAAAGCCCTCTTCCCCCCTTGTGGGGCAGCACCCTCACTTAAGTTTCCCATCCCCTGTCTCCTCAGTTCTCCTTCCTGATGACCGAGGCACTACTGGTGTTCTCTCCTGAGAGTTCGCTGCTGCGCTCCCTGTCACGGAAGGGCCGAGCACGCTGCCACTGGGTGCTGCAGCTGCTGGCTCTGTTGTGTGCACTGCTGGGCCTCAGCCTTGTCATCCTCCACAAAGAACAGCTTGGCAAAGCCCACCTGGCCACGCGGCATGGGCAGGCAGGGCTGCTGGCTGTACTGTGGGCAGGGCTACAGTGCTCAGGTGGGGTGGGGCTGCTCTATCCCAAGCTGCTGCCCCGATGGCCCCTGGCGAAGCTCAAGCTATACCATGCTACTTCTGGGCTGGTGGGCTACCTGCTGGGTAGTACCAGCCTCTTGTTGGGCATGTGCTCACTCTGGTTCACTGCCTCTGTCACTGGTGCAGCCTGGTATCTAGCTGTACTATGCCCTGTCCTCACCAGCTTGGTCATTATGAACCAGGTAAGCAATGCCTACCTATACCGCAAGAGGATCCAACCATGAGCACTTCCTAGCCTAGGGGAAGCCTGGATTTGTCCCTCCATGTAGGAGCTGGGACTAGGTACTTCTTGAACTCTCTCAGCTGATTGAGTCAAGGGGACACCTCAGGCACTGGGACAGTTGGGCAGTTTGGAGGCCCGTGTGTGAATTCCTGCTCTGCATGTTGGAGTGCCTCCCATTTCCTTCCCCTCTCTTCATCGTCCCAGAGGAACATAGGCATCATGTGTCTGGATGAAGCTGGGGCTGCAGGACTGCCTCCCCTGCAAGGCAGCTCATACTTGTACTATATGTCCAGAAATTTCAGGAGAGGAAAAAGTAAAAAATTAAAAAAAAAAAAAAAAAAAAAAAAAAAAAAAAAAAAAAAAAAAAAAAAAAAAAAAAAAAAAAAAAAAAAAAAAAAAAAAAAAAAAAAAAAAAAAGACTGAAAAGATTGATGGGAGAAGCAGCCCAGAGTTGGGGATGGTTCTTGTTAATGTCATCAGCATGGGAAAATGGGCAGCTGGGCAAGATGGTGACCCCTCCCAATCCCTGGCTGCTCCCTGAGGGGCTGAAGCTCTCCCAGCACACAAATCCCCAGGATCTAGCTGCTGAGCCTCCCAGGCACTCAGGGCCCTGGCAGGCCCTAGAGCTGCAGCTGTGAATGGTACAGCTGTGTGTCCTTTGCATCTCCCAGCTGTCCACTGCAGTGGAGTCTCCAGACTGTGGGGGTTAGACACATACAATAACAGGATGGGAGCTGGGGGTGGGCTGTCTCCAGGGGTGGCAAGCACCAAGTATTCTGTCTTAGAAGTAAACCGTGAATAAGAACAATGCCTTATGATAGAGAGGCGCTTACCTTCAGATCTAGGGAGGGACAGGAGGCCTCCCAAATTGGGGATCGGAGGGAAAGGAAAAAAGGAGTAAGGGTCTGAGGCAATAGCTCTCGGCAGGTTGCTTGGTAGTGGGCATGTGGTGGTGGTGGTGGTGGGAAGCTGGGGCAATGGACTTCTTATCCAGCTGGAGTTACCATGGAGACAACCAAGTCTCTAACTTTGCAGTTGAACGTGATGGGAGGGTTGGGGGGCGGCACAAGGTGGCCTGACAAAAGCCCAGGAGTCATTCCTCAAAGAACTGCTTTATTGACACTGTGAGCCTGGGCTTGGCTGCACACTCAAGTGGTCCTGTAGAAAATACCTGGGAGCTGGAACTGTTCTGGTCCAGAAGCAGTCATGGCCACAGCAGAGGGAAACAAGAAATCCCGGCAGGAACAGTCTTTCTGGAGATGTGGGCTCCTGCATTTGCTGGGCCCTCAGAACATTTTTGAAAATCCTTGCCTTGGCTTGGCTCTCAGCAACCAGTTTCAGATGTGAGGGCCAGCCCAGGAGCTGTGGCATCAGTGTCCTTGCAGTCACTTGCTTGGGACTGCCAGCTGAGTTACATTCTTACCTCAGATAAGGGCCTGGACTGGCTGATGCCTCAAAAGCCCCGGGCCTGGCATAGTGGTCGTCTGGAGTTGGAACCAGGTAGCAAGAGTCCTGGGTAGTGTTGGTGAGAAACAGCAGAAGGCCATGGACACCCCCAGCAGGCCTTCTTCCCTCTCCTCAGAGCAGTCAGGAGCCCTGGAATAGCTGAGAGGATGTCAAGGGGGACTCCAGAGAGGAGGTGCCATACTCAAGCTGGTCTGGAGTTACAGCATCGGGGGAGCTGCTTCGAATGTGATTAGACTGGATTCTGGGGCAGCCCCCTTCCCTGGGGGTATAGGAGCCTCGTCTGAGGGCAGGGGGCTGTCCACCTTGGCCCCAGCCTCCTCTTCATCATCATCCATGCTGGGCCAGACGGACTGGTCCTCTACTCTCTTCAGCCGCTCATTGAGTGCCTTCAGGGCGAGTTGCCTGGGGCCAGAGGAGAGAGGACAGGTCACTCTGGGTTTGGCCTTGGCTCATGCCCTCTACCCTTCTGCAGCAGGCTGACTTCTCCCCCAGAATCCCATGTTTCCTCTTCCCCATGCAGAGCCTGGGGCTCCCCAGAGATTGGTTTAAGGACCACTCTGCCATCATAAGGATAACCCAAAGGCTATAAGAGTCTTCCTTCCATAGCTGAGGCACTTCCAGGCTGGGAAGGTCAGCTGAGTGTCTGCCAGACTGCCCACCAGGCCAGCCACAGGAATGGTTCTGAGGGTGGTATCTAAGGGTGGGTGGAACAGCAAGTTCCTGGAGTTGCCAGGAGTTTCTGTCCGGCCACTGGCATCATATCCAAGGGAAGGTTTTTTTTTTTTTGAGATGGCGTCTCACTCTATGCCCAGGCTGGAGAGCAGTGACATGATCTTGGCTTACTACAACCTCTGCCTCAGCCTCCCAAGTAAGCCCACCATCATGTCCGGGTTATTTTTGTATTTTTAGTAGAGACGGGGTTTCACCATCTTGGCCAGGCTGGTCTGGAACTCCTGACCTCGTGATCCACCCGCCTTGGCCTCCCAAAGTGCTGGGATTATAGGTGTGAGCCACCTCACCCTGCCGGGAAGGGTTACAGGTTAATTCTCCCCCTCTCCTGGTTGGGGCATCTCGAGCCTCCTGGCAAGGGTCAATGGGGAAAGCTGGTACTCAGCACCTCCCTTGGCTCTCAGCCCAGGAAGCAAGGCCAACTTGGGTGAGTCTACCCCTCCTGAAGCTAATATTCTTCCTCTCAGAAGAATCACCAAAGCCACCAAGGCCCTTGTTAGAGTAGGGACTTAGTGGAGCCCTTGCAAGAGGAGAAGGAGGAGGGACAGCCCACATGGGGGGCACAGGCCAGAGCCTGTTGGTTCCATGGGGCAGACCCTCAGAAGCCCCACTTTGAGGGCAGGTGAGAAAGCCCAATAGAAGGTTTACACATGTGCCTGGGACCCTGGCCCACCAGAAGGTGGAGTGCTTCACCTGCCAGGGAACAGTTCCAGCAGTACCACTGTGGACTCCTATGCCTCAGCCTCTCTGTGCCCCCAATGTGGGGACAGCCTGTGTGGCCTTCCAGGTTCCAGGTGAGAACCAAAGTCTCCACCATACCAGGGAACATGACAGGAGAGGCAACAAGGACATGCGTGTAGAAAGCCCTAGCACACTTCACCCTGCTTGTCAGTCTGGCACATGACAAGTTGGTATAGACAGGACAGGCCTTCCCTGCTGCTTCCCAGGCTCCCATCCTGATGATGCCCTTGCCAGTTTCGTCTAAAGCCTGCCAAGGCAGAGAGCTAGTGTCACGCTGGTCACTTCCTCACAAGGACCAGAGAGACAGATAGGAAACCCTTCCTCCCTCTCCCCGTAGCCCTTTGGAGTTGGGTGGCCATGCAGTCAGATGTCAAACTGGCTGGCCCCCACCCCCATGTAAGCTAACAACCATAAGGCTATGTCAAGAACCCACCTCTTGACCCTTTCTTCCTCCCCACCAAACTGCTTTCCCCCTGTCCAGATTCTTGGGCCTGAGCAGAGGTTTCTGAATGTCCAGCCAACCCTAACAATCTAACACCTCTCAGTGGAGGAGGGGTCCCCACCAGCCTGGCCCCATTTGAATATCTCTGAGGGACAGCTCAGTTCCTACCAGGCCCATTGACAGGTGAACAAAAGCAGGAGCCTTGGCAATGCAAAAGACAAGCCTGTCCCAGATTTTACTACTCAAGCAATTGCCTCAAAACACTTAAGAATAGTGTTAGCAATAGAGCTGTGGAACTTGTGAAAGCTGGGACCACTCTGCTGGGTGGCAAGATCTGGGAGAGAGAATAAGAGCTGAATTTAAAAAGATCCCTCCTGTCCTGGCCCAAGTGCATTCAGTGAAGAATTCAGCTGGGACTCCTGATGCTGTGGATGGCTTGGTTTACAGATAACGAAAGGCCCATCGCCACTCCCTGGTGTGGTCAGCAGGCTCCCTCAGTGGGTCATGTAGCCTGTCCCTGGTTTTGGTGACACATGCCTGCTGGAGAAGGGGGTAAATCTGGTAATACGCCCAAGCTTCCCTCTCGATAAATAAGTGGCAGAGAAGCACAGCATCTGAATTAAAGTCCAGGAAGAGGACACAGCATTTGGAAATTGGGAGTGGCCCAGATCACTTTTGGAGGACCCCAGGCCTCCTTCCCTGCCCCTCCTTCAGGGGAAAGGACCAGCAGGTTGCTTCTGGCTCCCACAGGCCCATTGTCTAGGATTCTGAGATTCTGAGGCAAGGCCAGGGTTCTGTACCTCCACTGGGCCTTCCCAGCACCAAAGGAAACTGCATTTCTTGAGACTTATTAAGTGGCCTGAGAGGTGAGAAAAGTGCCTCATGGAGCCCAGACACCTGAGTTCCTCAAGCCCCAAAACTGATTTTATCTTTCCGGATCTGCCCCAACACCTGACTGTGGGTCTCCACCTTATGTACAGCAAACACCTCAACAGATGGCATGTGACTCGACCAGTACGCTCCTAGCTTGACAAGATTTTGGAAAATTTCACAGTACCTTCTCCGCTCGGCATCTTGAGGGTCTGTGCCTGGCAGGCTGATGGTGATGGAGGATGGGGCACCCACATCATAGCGCTTTACCGTCTTCTGGCATATCTTTACCTTCACCAGAAGGCCATGCACCAAGTTGGCCAGCAACCCCACCACAGGCTGCAGGATCTCAGGGAAGAAAGTGGCGAAAGCAAAGTGGTCAGCCATGTCCCCTCGGCCCCGGCTATGGCGCTGGTAGAAGCGAAGATACACCCAACTGGAGAGCAGCCCGAAGCCATAGGAAGCCAGCGCTGGGCTCTGGAGCAGGGTGGTGAGCCGCAGCAGGAGCAGCAGTGCCAGCAGCAGCATAGGCATTACACTGATGCGCACCTGGGGTACTCGCAGGACCACACAGTCCCCCATGGTTTGCTTGAGTGCCACCAGGACACCACCTAGGAAGCCCAAGGCGCCGTGGATACGGACAGTGAACAGGTAGACCAAGTTGAAGGAAGCCATGTAGGTGAGGAGGTAGGCGAAGGCCCCCAACAGCCCTACAGACACATTCACCACTGAGAAAAAGATGAGCAGCTCCAAGGCCCCCCATAGGGGCTCCAGCAAACGCCCGGCCACTACCACCGTGGTCAGGCTGATAGCCACATCCCACACATGCTGCTCCATCAGCCCATGGGTGGCCAGGGTCCAGATCCAGAAGTTGGGAGGAAAGAGGTAACCCGGGGTGACCGCCAGGCAGCCTGTGTCCACGGCGAAGGAGAGTAGGTAGAGGAGTATTACTGCCGCACACAGCGCCTTCACCACCACGCTGGCGCTGGCCAGGATGGCCCCCAAGTGCTGGCGGGCGCCTGGCAGGGCACGTTGCATCTTCCTGGCGGCTGTCGGCCTGAGGAAAGGGTCTGGTAGGCCAGGGGCCTCCCCGGGGCCTCGTCCCAGTCCGGCCCCGATGGGAGGCCCAGGCCCGGCCTAGTCACTGGCCTATGGCCCCGGTAAAGGATCCACTTCCGATCGGGTGGGGCTCTGGTCCCGAGGGGCCAAGTCGGGCCTTGTCACCGGGTCGCAGCGTAGGCCCCCCGCCTGGGACCTGAGGAAAGGCCCTGGACGGCTTCGGCACGCCCGCCTGCCCACCCAGTAGGCCCCGTGCCAGGCTGGCCGGGCTGGCGTTGATCTCAGGGCTGGGCCTCCTCCATTCACTCCGGGGCCCTTCGGTTCGCAAGGGGACTGTGCCTCGTTCCGTACCCGAGTCAAGCCTGGTCAGCTCCCGCTTGGCCTGGCTTCTGGCTTCCAACGTACCTCCTCCTTTCTCGGGGTGGTGGGGGCCGACAAACAGGGGTGCTGCGCCTGCGCGCCGCCTGCGGTAGCGGGCTGCCCTCTAAGCGCCTATCTTCCGGCTCCTCTGCATGCTGGGATACGGAGTCCATGGTTGCAGCCAGGTAAGAGCCGAACGGGTTTCTGGCTAGAACTACAAGCCCCAGGAGGCTATGCGCACGAACCGGTCCCGTTCGTGGTGAGAGGGTTGGGTGTGCTGGGAGTTGTAGTTCTCAGGGGCCGTTTCCGTGGGTTCTCAGGAGGTAGGAAGGGATGAATTAGCATCTCTAACCCCTGAAAATGGCGTCAGGGGTTCGGGAAGCAGCACAGTTCTAGGCCTCAAGCTTCCCTGGGAAGAGTAGCTCTATTTGTGCATGTACACCTAAGCAGGTGTGTCCTTGTCTGCAGGGGTGTGGGTGTGTGTCATTGTGTGAGAAACAGAACCTTCGTGGTCTGGTGAATGGGACCTGATCCAGGCTGGAACCCTTGCTCTGCCTTGGCGGCCTTGTGGCATTGGTTAGTAACCTTTTTGAGACTCAGTTTCATGGACGATAAAATGTAGATGATGACATGATCTTCCTGTCCTAATAACCAAAGGGGAAAGGGGTGTAAAATGCCAGTCCACCCTGGGTGGTCAGCGAGTGTTGCCCATGTTGCCTTTTTTTGTTTGTTTGTTATTTTCTCCCACTTGGAAACGCTTTTTGTTATTTCACGTTGCCCTTTTTCCAAGTGAGATGTACCTGCATCACGAACCTAGGGCTCCCTCTTTACAGGAGGGAGGGCTAGGCTGCCCTCAGTGACCCTCCTCCCCACCAAGGACTTCTAATCACTGCCGAGAAGAGAGGTCTGTCTACAGGCCTGGGCCAGGCCTGTTCTGGCTCTACTTCATGCCACAGTGGCTTCTGACAGGTTGTGTCCTGTCTTCATTTTTTTTTGTATATTGAGTTACTTTTAATAAACTGTACATATAATTAAAATAATTATATGACAAAGTACTTTTTTTTGTTTGTTTTGAGATAGATTCTCACTCTATTGCCCAGGCTGGAGTATAGTGGCGCAATCTCGGCTCATTGCAACCTCTGCCTCCCAGGTTCAAGCGAATCTCCTGCCTCAGCCTCCTGAGTAGCTGGGATTACAGGTGCACACCACCATGCCCAGCTAATTTTTGTATTTTTAGTAGAGACAGGCTTTCAGCATGTTGGTTGGGCTGGTCTTGAACTCCTGACCTCAGTCAATCCACCTGCCTCAGACTCCCAAAATGGTGGAATTACAGGCATGAGACACCAAGCCTGGCAAAGTACTTTTACAAAGCACAGAATCCCTTCCTTTCAGCCACTGATCTCAGTGTGTGCCGATGTGTGCATGGCCTACAGTTCCAAAGGGTGGTGTTTTTCTTTTTCTGGGGTCTGGGTTCCCACTGGTTGCCACATCAGGGTAATGTTGCTAGTTTTAGCAAATCGAAATACAGGATGCTCAGTCAAATTTGAATTTCAGATAAACAATGAATAATCGAGTATAATCATGTCCCCCCCACCTTTTTTTTTGAGATGGTCTAGCTTTGTCCTAGGCTGGAGTGCAGTGGCACAATCATAGCTCACTGCTGCCTCAAACTCCTGGGCTCAAGGGATCCTCCAGCCTCAGCCTCCTGATTAGCTGGGACTACAGGCACACACTACTGCGCCCAGATAATTTTTCTTATTTTAACATGGGTGGGGGCGGGGTGGCCCTCTTACCCAGGCTGGTCTCAAACTCATGAGCTCAAGCGATCCTCCTGCTTCAGCCTTGAAAAGTGCTGGGATTACAGGTGTTAGCCACTGTGCCCAGCCCTCAGTTTTTTAGTATAGGTATGACTTATTCATGATTTGAAACTCAAAATTGATTAGATGTTCTGTATTTTATCTGTCAACCCTATCCAAGATTCCAGGGGCTGTTGCAGGCCATGGGAGCTGTCTTGGGGGTTGTGGATTAGGCATTGTAGCGGATCACTGCAGAGGAGTGAGAAAAAAATCCCCATCTTGGCTCAGGCCTGGAAGCCCATTCATCTATTTAGCATCCAAGTCCCCCCACCCCTGGTGGCTACCTCCTCTCTAAAATCTTTGCTAATTTTTAGCTTTCTCACCTGGGGGAAGAGGCTTTCTCCTCTCTTAGTTTGCTCACCTGTGGTATGGGGCTACACTAGTACCCACCCCAGAGATTGTGGCAGGGACTCAGCCAGGTGAGTGCGGAGTGAGCACTGTTGTGAGGAGAGAGAGTGCACTGCGGTGGGAAGACAGGGACACCTGTGCTCTGGTGGTTACAGGTTATAATTCTCTCCACATGAGAAGATCAAAAAGGTCACACTGACTAGGGTGAAAATGAACTAGGGCCTAAGCTCGAGAGGATTCACAAAAAATGGAGTCGGCCTATGGCTCCAGTGTAAGCAGCTGCAGCCTCAGGCTCCTCTGGGCCAGGAAGGAGCCGTTGATGCGCTTGTGGTCAGGGCTTCTTGGGACAGCAGGACTGAGCCCTCCAGCGCCTGGTAGGGACACTGGTGGCCAGGTGCTAACTAGATAGCTCCAGGCAGAGGACCTGTCGGTCAGGCCCTGGTGGTCTGACCAGACTGCCAGATTCACCTCCGCACTAAACCAGCATCTCTGATCCATCTTCTTCCCTCCAGGGCCATGGCTTTCAGGCTCTGGAAGGGTGTTTTAATTTTTATTTATTTTTGAGATGGAGTCTCACTCTGTTGCCCAGGCTGGAGTGCAGTGATGTGATCTTGGCTCACTGTAACCTCTGCCTTGCTGGTTCAAGCAATTCTCCTGCCTCAGCCTCCATAGTAGCTGGGATTACAGGTGCCTGCCACCATGCCTGGCTAATTTTTAAAAATTTTTAGTTGAGATGGGGGTTTCACCATGTTGGCCAGGCTGGTCTCGAACTCCTGACCTCAAGTGATTCACCTGCCTCAGCCTCCCAAAGTGCTAAGATTACAGGTGTGAGCCACTGTGCCCAGCCTGTTTTGCTTGTTTTTAAAAGACAGTTTCTTGAGCAGATAAGAGACAAATTATGTCAAAGACCTGGCACCTAACTGATGGAAGCAAGGGTCATGCCCTATGGCTGCCAGAGACCTGGGCTACCATGGTCTTCACCCCCAGCAGAACAGTAAGTGGGACTCTGAGGTCTTGGCCAAGTGTCTTCTTACCTACCCAGTCCTCACCCTCAGGCAGATACAGTGGATAGGAACCATTTGAAGTGAAAATATGAACATTATTTAATAACTGATCTTCTGTAATAAATCATTTGAAAATATTTTACAAGGAATCACACACACGATAATTTACAAAGTTTCTTGACTTTTTTGTCGCTGTTTTTCCGACTTGTCTGTACAAAATAGAACAACAAAAAAAGGGCAGAGAAAAGGAAATGGCCACCCAGGCCCCCAGCCCAAGGTGAGGGGCAGCCAGGTCGGGTGGGTAATGAGAAGGATTAGACCCAGCTGGGGGTTGGACAGCTACCTGATGGGGATTGTTTTGTCTGTTTTTCTGTTTTTTAAACTTAAAATATATATTTATTTTTCTGTATATGTTTATTTTTATATTCTCCATTGAGCACCTGACTACACTACAGTTACACACACGCCCCTGAAGGACACAGCTGGCATCCAGACCGGGTGCACATCATCGACACCCACCCTGGCACCAGCAGCGGGCATGGACCATACAAACACACTGAGAAAGCAACAAGCAACGTGACATTAATTAACGAAGCCATTAATTAATGCATCACCCTCCCCCCTCCTCCCAGTCCATCTGAGCCCCATTGCTACATCCCCTTGCCCTCAGTTCCCCACTGGCCCCCAGGCTGGGATGCCTCTGGAGGAAATGACCAGAATGAATGGTGTGAAGAGCTGTGCCCAGGCCCCACCTCTGTGTGTGCACAGAGCGTGTGTGTGTGTGTGTGTGTGTGTGTGTGTGTATGCGTAGCAGGGAGGGGCAGTTTGGCCTCCTACGAGTAGGAAGTGTGTGTGGGAAGGATAGGGAGTGGGCACAGGCCTGAGTGTGTAAGGGCCAGATTGGGGGAAGGATGGCCCAGCCAGGAGAGACAAAGTCACCCCTGCTAAGGCAAAGGGTGATGTCTGGTGGTGGTTCCTCTGCCAACGGGTGCAGGCAGTGGTATGTAGTCCCACTGGAGGCCTGACGCTAGTGAGAAATGGTTACAATGAGCACCTGGAAAGGTGAGGGGCACTTGGAGGACACTGGTGGCTAGGGGTGGGGCAGAGGGTTCTTCACCCTCTGCCCCAGCATTTGGCACTGTTTGACATTCAGCTTTAGAGGTGGGAGGGCCAGCCAGGCTGCAGCTCAGATTAGAGACAGGTGTAAGCAGGAGATGGAATGTGCAGGTGCCAACCCTCCCACCAACACCTCGCCCTGTGTAAGGCTTTGTAAGCCCCTACCTCCATCCCACCCCATGGTGTGTGTGTTTGTGCGTGTGCCCAGTGGGGTATATCTAATGTGAGTCCAGTTTCTGTCCTCAGGGTTCCAGGTGTATATGGGGTAGTGTCTAAACTGGTACCACTGTGACTATCCTGACACCTGCTGGGCTTGGAGATGTGGCTGTAGGCCTGAGAGGGGCAGGAGCCCATGGGGGCTGCCCCAGGGCCTCTCTCCTGCTAGGATTTAAGCTGGGAGGCACAGGCCTCAAACTGACCATCTCACCTTCCTCCACTGTTCTCATAGAAACCAGGTTTGGGCTTGGGTGGGGCAGAGAGGCACGGTTCCCCGCACGTAGGAAGCCTCCTGGCAGGGCAGCAGCAGAAGCCTGGTTTTGGCACCAGTGCATGTGGCCTCCCTGTCCCATCCCACTGGGGTGAGCCCAGCAGGGATGAAGGGCCTGGGGACACTTGAACAGTTTGGAAGTGCGACGTGGTTTAAGTGCCAAAGACCTGCCGGGCCCCGCTTTGGGAATCCCCATCCTAAGGCGCAGACCAGACTCTCAGGGCCTGGCCAGCTCAGGTCCTTCAGTGCGGGAGGGACGAGGCTCTAAGGCGGGGAGTGTGGGGC
>PVKP010053209.1:0-12060 GCA_004027715.1 Plecturocebus donacophilus | reverse complement strand
CCATGCCTGGCAGGCGCTTGGATGGGGAACCCCCTGGAAAGACCAGAAGCTGGAGGCTTTTGCCTTTTCTCCAACCTCAAGCTTTCCCTGCTTGTCTCGGTGCTTCCCAACTGCCCCCTAACTCTCTGTCCCGCCTTTACCAATTGCCTGTGATCCCATGGAGGCCCAGGATCTCCCCATGTGGGTTTGCCTCTGCAGCCCCCAGGTGCCATAACAGCCCTAGGGCACCACAGCCCAGAAGCTAAGCAGGGTTAGTCCTGGCTGTGGCTTGGAAGGGGACCACCTATAAAGAAGGAAGGCAGGAGACTTTTCTCTTTTTGCCTTCTTCAAGCTTTCCCCCACATGTCCCAAGGCTTCCCAACTGCTCCTGACTCTGTTCAATCTTTCATACTTGCCTATGCCCATGAAGTGGCCAGAGACTTCCCAGTATGGGTTTGTCTTGGCAGCCCCCAAGTGCCATAGCAGCCATAGGGTGCCACACCCCAAAACTAAGCAGGGTCTGGCCTAGCTGGGGCTTGAATGGAAACTGCCTGGGGAGACCAGGACTAGAGGCTTTGGCTTCCAGATTCCTTCCTGCTCTCCTCCACTTATTGCAAAGTTTCCAAGCACCTTGTGACACTCTGGTTTTCTATTTCACGTTCCCACCTGCCTGTGCCTCCACCAAGGACAGAGACCTTTCTGCGGGTGTTCTTTCTGGCTGTCTCTGGCAACATAACAGACTGAGTGCACTCCAGCTTAGAAGCTAAGCAGAGTCAGGCTTCACTGGGGTGTGGGTGGGGGACAACCTGGGGAAACCAGGAGATGGAGGCCTTTGGCTTCCCTCTTTCTTCCACTTTGCCTCACTTGTCTTAACTTTTCCCAACCCTGACTCACTGACCACCCTCTTTTCTGCCTGACTGCACCCCATGGCAGCCCACGATGTTTTTGTGGGGGTCCACTCAGCAGCCCTTGGGTACTATAGCACCCTGAGAGTGACCCAGCATGGAAGCTAAGCAGGGTCAGACTGGCTGGGGTTTGGATGGGTGGCCACCTGTGGAGACCAAAAGCTGGAGGCTTTCCCCTTCCCACTTTCTTTTTGCTCTCTCCCTCCCTCTTGTCACAACACTTCCCAACTGCCACCTAACCTTGGCTTCCTCTTTTCCATCAGTCTCCAAGGTTGTCACTGCCTGGGACCTCCCTTTAAAGGTTTGTTCTGTTAGACCCAGGGCACCGTAGCACCATGAGGGAGCCCCTGCCTGGAAGTTAAGCAGGGTTGAGCCTGGCTGGGGCTCAGATGGAATACTGCCTGGGAGTACAGGGGACTGGAGGCTTTTGGCTTTTTTATTCCTTCCAGATTTCTTAGTTTATCAAAACACTTCCCAACCATCCTGAACTCCCTGGCCAGGCCATTTCTACCTGCCTGCACTCCTGCCATGGCCAGGATCCTCCATGAAGATGTCTGTCTCTGAACACCGAATGCCATTGCAGCCTTAGGGCACCTTGCCCAGAAGCTTAAGCAGGTTTGGGCCTAAATTGGTCTTGGATGGGGACTGCCAGGAGAGATGGAAGCTGGAAGCTTTTGGCTTCCAGTTCTCTTCCCAATTCCCCTCTTATCACAAAGCGTCCCAACCGCCACCTCACACTCTGGCTTTTCCTTCCCTATTCTTGCACACCTGAGCTCCTGCCTTGTCATCGGGTGTCCCTGAAGGGGTTTGCTCTAGCAGCCCTTGGGTGCCGTAGTCTTCTGAGGGTGCCCCAGCCTAGAAGCTTAGGAAGGTCAGTCCTGGGAGGAGCTTGGATGGGGGACTTCTTGGGGAGACTGGAGGATAGAGGCTTTTGGCTTCCCATACCCTCCTGGGTTTTTGGTTTTTCACATGCCCCAACCACTCACTAACTTTCAGGCCCTCCTTTTCCAGCATGCCTGCTCCTCCTCACTGCCAGGGACCTCCCAGTGGGCCTCCATCTATGCAGCCCTGGAACACCATAGCAGTCTGAGAGTCAGGGGCATTGGAGAACCATTGCGACAAGGTAGGAAAGTAGGGGAAAAAGCAGGAAGCCAAAAGCCTCCAGGCCCTGTCTTTCCACATGGTCGCCCATCCAATAGCCAGCCAGGCCCGACCCTGTTTAGCTTCTGGGCTGGGGCACCCTCATGCTGTTATGATGACTGGGGGCTGCTGGAACAGACTCACATGGGGAAGTCCCAGGCCAAGGTGGGGGACACAGGTGGGCAGGAAAGACAGGGTCAGAGGGTCAGAGGGCAGTTGGGATGAGGTGCCAAAATCCAGGGAAAGCAGGAAGTTATTGGGAGGTCAAAACCTCCAGCCACTGGACTCCCCAGACAGTCCCTTGTCTAAGCCACAGCCATGCCCTAGCCTGCTGAGATTCCATGCTGGGGCACCCTCAGACTGCTATGCAGAATGGGCTCAGCTGGAATGGACCCCCATGGGGAGGTCCCAGTCTGTGTTGGGGATACAGTTGGGTGAGAAATGGTGTCCACAGAGTCTGGGAGCTGTTAAGAAGAGTCGCAACAAGTGGAGGAAAGTGGGAAAAGAACAGGAAGCCAGAGCCTCCAACCCCGGCCTTCTGAGGTGGTCCCCCATCCAAGCCTCAGTCAAGCTCAATCCTACTTAGCTTCAGGGTTGAGGAACCTTTAAGCTGCTATGGCCCACTGGGCCTGATGGGACAACCTTCCATAAAGAGGTCCCAGATGAGAACTGGACAAGATTCCTGTATGAGAGCTCCAACCCCATCTGCAAACAGTGTCCCTATAAGATAGGAATAGCCTCACCAGGGTGCTCAATCTTTGTCTTAGAGTCACTATCCTACCTGTTGACCAGATGTATGTATGTGAGCCAAAATTTCAACTTTTTATTGCCTTTGGGTGTAAGATTCAGAACTTTTACAGTGAGCTGTATCTATGTGGGAGAGTGACCATCCTTATTGTTGGGTGGGTATCTGTATGAGACTCACAAATTCCTCTGTGCTTCCGGCCCTGTTATGACATTCCCTGTACCATCTGAGAGCTTCATACACTATGCTTGAGAGTTGGATTCTGCTCTGAGAACTTTATGTTGTTTGAATCCAGGATCTTACCTGCTGCCCTTAAGCCCAGGCCTGACAGACAACATCTCTTCTATTCGCTAGGGCCAGGTATGAGAGTCATCACCATACCTGTGAATTAGTCCAGAAATGAGTCACAATCCTGCTTGTGGTCAGAAATGAGTCACAATTCTACTTGTGTTCAGATCCATATATGAGAGTCACAATTTCAACTGTGGTCTGTGTCCAGATGTCAAATTCAGAACCTCACCAGTGGGATCTGTCTATGTATGAGAGTAACAATTCTGTCAGCTGATTGTGCATATGAGAAAAACAACCTCATTTTTGTTCTGGGCTGTCTTGATATTTCTTTACCACCTTATTACATTATACTGTATATATCAGTTTTGTGAATTTTTTTTGTGATCTTTGTACAAGCAGAAAACCCAGAACAATATCCATTTCTCTAAACTTAACAATAACAGTCAACACCTCTGTTTTTGTTTGCTTTTTGTTTTTGTTTTTGTTTTTTGAGACCGAGTCTCACTCTGTCACCCAGGCTGGAGTGCAGTGGCATGATCTCAACTCACTGCAACCTCCACTTCTTGGGTTCAAGGGATTCTCCTGCCCAGACTCCCAAGTACCTGGGAATACAGGTGCATGTCACCACACCAAACTAATTTTTGTATTTTTAGTAGAAATGGGGTTTTGCCATGTTGGCAAGGCTGGTCTCAAACTTTTGATCTCAGGTGATCCACCCACCTCAGCCTCCCAAAGTGCTAGGATTACAGGGTGAGCCACAGCACCTGGCCGAAATCAACATCTCTTTTATTGGCTGGGTCCAGGTATGCGATTCATCACCATGCCTGTGAGCTGGGTCAAGAAATGAGTCACAATTTTACTTGTGGTCAGATCCACATAGGACAGTCACAATTTAAACTGTGGTCTAAATCCTCATGTGAGATTTATAACCTCACCAGAGGGCTGTG
Source organism: Plecturocebus donacophilus (assembly GCA_004027715.1). Lineage (NCBI taxonomy): Eukaryota > Metazoa > Chordata > Mammalia > Primates > Pitheciidae > Plecturocebus > Plecturocebus donacophilus. The sequence continues at coordinate 8,053 of PVKP010053209.1, read as the reverse complement.
TCTATGTCTGAGGGTGATAATCCCAATTGTTGGCTGTGTGTGTCTATTAGAGTTGCAGTTTCACCTGTGTGTTGGACTCTGTTACAACACTCTCCATACCACCTAAGGGCTTCATAAAACATTTGTGTTATAATTTTATGTGACCTTTTTAGAAGAAGACCCAGAACCTTACCCATATTCCTAAGTCTAGCTATGAGGGTAAAAGTCTGTTGTATTGGCTAGGTCCATGTTTGTGAGTCATCATCATGTCTGCTAGTTGAAACTAGGCATACTTAACAATTCCACCTCTGGGCATGGACCAGGCAAAAGATCACATCATCTGAATTCTAGGACAGGCATACGTCAACATTCTCATTGTGGGACATGCCATGACAGGAACATCACTTCAGCCGGGTGGTGGGCTAAGTGATATGTTACAACACCTTCTGTGGGCAGAAGAGAATAGTCACATTACTTAAGTATTTGAGCTAGAAATACGTCACTATGCTCACTGTAGGCAGGGCTCAGGCAGAAGAATCAAATCATTTGAGTGCAGGGTCACAATTCCTACTGGAAGCAGGGCTCAGGCAGAAGGGAAGAGTCACATCACCTAGGTGATGGGCTTAAAGACAAGTTACAGTTTTCTCTGTGGGCAGGACCCAGTTAGGAAAAAAATGGTAACATCACCCAGGTGATAGGCCCAGAGATATGTCAAAAATTATCCTAAGAAATGGGCCAAGACAGTAGAATCACATCACCAAGGTATATGGACCAAATATCTGTCACTGTCCCACTTATGGGCTTTATTCAGGCAAAATGATCAAATCTCAGAATCTAGGCAAGTGTACATGTCACAGTCACACCTGCAGAAATGTCCATGGAATAGATTCACAATCCCACACTGGTCTCAACACCAGGTATGAGAGTGAACACCTGTGAGTTGGGAACAGGTGTGCAAGTCAGAATCTCAATGGTGAACTGGACTCATGTGAGAGCCCCAAGACCACCTGCAGACTTTGTCCTGGTGGGAGAGTAACAGTCTCCCATGTGTGCTGAATATTTGTCTGACAGTCATCATTATTTTTTGTGGAACAGATTTACATATGAGAGTCACAATTCCAACTTTTGACTGTCCCTGAGTGGAAGGTTCAGAACCTCAACAGTCAGTAGGCTGAGTTCATGTGGCAACATGACAATTCTATTTTTTTTTCTTGAGACAGTCTTATACCGTGGCCCAGGCTGGAGTGCAGTGGCACTATCTCAGCTCACTGCAACCTCCGCCTCCCAGGTTCAAGTGATTCTCCTGTCTCAGCCTCCTGAGAGGACTACACCACCATGCACAGCTAAGTTTTTTGTATTTTTAGCAGAGATAGGGTTTCACTATGTTAGCCAGGCTGGTCTCAAACTCCTGACCTCAAGATTCACCTGCCTTGGCCTCACAAAGTGCTGGGATTACAGGCATGAGCCACCATGCCTGGCCTATAATTCTTACTGTTGACTTTGTGGGCCTATGAGAGTCAAAATCCCACTTGTGTTTTGGGCCCTCTTGTGACACTCTCTGTGCTACTCAGAAACTTTATGAAATATGCATGAGTGTTGTAATCTGTGACCTTTCTACAAGTAAAGACCCTGTAAATATCCCATTTCCTTAAGCTAAGCTAGAAGAGTCAAAATCTTTTCTATTGTCTTCATTCAGGTATGAGAGTAGTCATCATGCTTGTGAGTTGGGGCTAGGTGTATGTCACAATCTCACATGTGGGCAGGAACCAGGCAGAAGTTCAAATCAACTGAATATCAGGCAAGGAATATGTCAATATTTGTAACAATTCTTTCTGCAGTCAGGATAAGAGCAGGAAATGAGAGTCATCTCACCTAGGTGCTGGCTCAGCAGTATGTCACAATGCCTTCTTTAATCATGGATTGCACCAGACAGGAGAGTCATATTACATAGTTGATGAGCTCAAAAATATGTCACAATAATTGTGTTCTTCTACATGTTAGACCTGGACACCTGAAACTCCCTGCATGTGAGTGGAGTGTAGATAAGCCCCTCTCCACACATGTTTACAAAACTGATTGCAGAGATGAATGTGCTAGTGGCTATAATCTAATTACTGTGTCATGCAGTACACATGTGATTGAATGAAGAGGGAATCCAAAAACATCTCTATAAAAGAGGACCAGTCCTTCATTACTTCTCCTAGGATGTTTCTCCTCTTAGCTTGGATCAGGTAGCGTATTTAATTTACATGGCTGGTCTGTGCCAAGGAAAAACATGGTTAAGGCAAGTACAGTAAGGATTGACAGTATCCTTGAAGTACTTCTTTATCTACAAAGAGCATCCATTCTCTTTTATGTCCAATGAGAATTCCAGCATTTTATTAGCACCATTTAAAATAAATGACTCAGAGGGAATTCTGGTCCCACACAATGCCTGCTAGATGGGGAAGCCTTGCTGCCTGCCCTTCTGAATGGCTTGTTGCACAATTGGGCCATTCACTCTGTTTCAGGTGCTCTGTGTGTTTCCTCTTTTCCATCATAGACCTATTTGTTAGGGAAAATAATCTACTTCTCAGGGTTTCAGGTTTATGTACTGTTGATCTATTACTTTATTCGCTAATCTCTTTCCCACAGTCAATAGTTTTTACTACCTGGAACTGAAAACAACCTACAGGATACCAAAGCATGAGTTAATTTACTTAGAACCAAGAAGACCCTCTGATTCCAGTGAGGTCAGGGAGGCGGCCAAACAGTCAACCCACCTGCTTAGGACATGTGGGCTAAATAGTGATTTGACTCTGCATTCACTTTTTAACTAGTTGCACTGGACTTATGGTTTTTATTAAACTGTAAATCTCTTTACCACATTGAAAATTATGGAATGCATTTCTTCTTCTCCAGTCTGTGCATCTGAAGGCCATAGGTGGATAAGTGCACGCTGCCAGTGAAAAATGGCTTTTCTGGAATATCAGGTTCAGTCCTCAGAGACTAAGAGCACTCCATGTGGTGAGCAATAAATCTGAATTCTGTTGCATTTAATTAAGGTAATTTTCCTACTTAGCTCCACATTTGGAGATGAGATTCCATTTTATTGTGCCTAAAAGAACATGCCCTTTAAAACGTTTCACCAGAATGGAATGCAACCACAGATGGGCATGTGACTAGCCTCTGTCACCTCAAGGGAGAAGGAGGATTGCATTCTGTCCCCTTCTCCCGCTCCCGTGGGTTTTTCTATTGCATGGATATGGGTTGTGAGGGAATGGAGTCCCTCTACAGCGATAACAGATGCAGGTGGAAGGCAGAGCAGGGTGAGAAGTTGAGCCAGCGGAGGGGACAGATTGTTGGATAATCTTTTCTTGCTAGGTACAGTGTCAGTGAATAAAGATTTTGATCATCTAGAAAGACCAAGGATCCATACTCCTGACTCTTTTGCTGAGTAATTAATAAACATTATGGGAACCACCTAGTATCTCCTTATCCTTACTGTCAGAGTTGCTTTTATGTGTTGACTTGACTAGATTAAGGATGCAGATAGCTGGTCAGACATTATTTTTGGGTGTGCCTGTGAGGGCGTTTCCAGAAGAGATGAGGGTTTGAATCAATGGACTAAGAAGGTCCACCATCACCAATGTGATTGGGCACCATCCAATCTGCTGAGGGCCCAAATAGAACCGAAAGATAGAAGAAGGGAAAATTCTCTCTCTCTCTCTCTCTCTTTGGGCTGAGTTTCCCCTCTTCTCCTGCCTGAAGACACCAGCACTCCTGGTTTTCAGGCCTGAGGACTCAGATTTGAACCTACACTGTTGGGTTTCTTGATTCTCAGGCCTTCAGGTTTGGCCTGAATCACACCACTGGCTTTCCTGGTCTCCAGGGTGCCGATGGTAGATTGTAGGATCTGTCAGCCTCCACAATCCCTTGAGCCAATTCCCACAATCAGTCTCTTTTTATGTATGTCAAAATAGAGATGTCTCTCTCTTCTCTCTGTTTCTCTGGAGAATGCACATACATAGTTCCTGAAAAGACTCTGAAAGCAGCATCACCACCAAGGGAACACAGAGCCTCCTGGGTCATGAGAGGCCTGAGAGCATGACAGACGTGTCTGAGTTTCCTCCGCAGGGTTCTTGTTAGGAGGTGGCCCAACCCAAGCTTGGCCACATTCAGAAAAAGGAAATACATCCTCCCAAAGGGAGGCCCATTCCACTGCTGGAGAATTTAGGCTGCTGACAGCTTCTTGCTTGTGTGATTTTGACCAATTCCTTTTCCAAGTCTATCCCTTTTGTTCTAGTCCATTCTCTTAGAGGAACATGGAGCCAGAACAATAACTCTTACTGAGGCCAACTCTTTATTAGGCACCAGGCAGCCAAGGTGACAAAGGACGTGGTATCCTCATCCTCCAGAAGGTGACAGCTGAGAGGAGAGTGGGAGAAAACCACAAGCCCCCAAGGTTAAGGTCTGTATCTTAGTGACTAGTAGAGCACCTGACAAAAAGTACCCTCTTCAGATAGTTTGGAGAGGCAGGGAAACACAAGAACTACATTACCCTTCTCTGATTACTCTTCTGTCCCGTTGTCAAACTCTAGGCTTCGTCAGTGAAAACACGCCTCACCTTGGTGGCAACTCCAGTTAAGCTATTGCTTCCTGTCTTCCCAGCTTGCTTATGGCATCAGGCCACACAAGATGAGTGCTCCATCCTGACTGTCACGTCTACACTGTGTCTGTGCAGTGTCTGTTAGGCCCCACCTGCCATGACCCGAAGATGGCCAGCATGGCCTAGGTGGAGCTCCAAGGAGCATGTGAAAGCTTGAACACGTGTACAATGCAACCCCCATGGAGTCAGCGCTTCTGGGATGCTCCGCCCACAAGGCGAGGGGCACCAGGAAGTGGTATCTGCTCTGTGTAAACTCAGTCTGGCCATGGAGATATCACAGACATGCAAGGAACTGCAAGGCAACTGTGATAAGTGACAGAGAAGCTGCCAATTGGCCCTCGAGTTGAGAGGGAGAGTGATGTGCAGTGTCAGTGTGTTGTCCCAGGTGTCCTTGGCATGGCTGAGGAGCTTCACACCTGAAGGATGGCTGGTGAGACCACTGACTCATCCCTCATTAGGCACCATGTGTCAGAAGCCTTGTTAGTGTATCGAGGAATACTCAGGCTTCCTGGAGGATTCATCCATGCACAATTGCTGATAGGAAGCTGACCATGTGCTAAATGGAGCTGCCCCGGTACTCCAGGCAATCCAGGTCACTGCTGTCTAATTGAGTGGATGAAATACATAAATATGAAATAAATGAATATATAGGGTGTGCAAGATGGGGTGGGCAGGGAAGGACTCATGCAGTGGGGATGTTTGAGCAAGACCGGCTGGTGGCAAATGGATGGCACAGTCTGTGGTCAGGTGAGCAGGAGTGATGGGTGGACTCCATGTGGGATGCCAGGGAAGGTGCACTAGGAGAAGTGGGGAAGAGCAGGGTCCAGGCCCTCCACCTTTGTGACCTTGTCCTGCTGTTTAAGGAGTCCAGTGCATTCTGCATTGGTGATCACCTAGTTAGGGTGGCCAGAGTGAGCAAATAAAATACAAGATGCCCAGTTAAATTTGTATTTTAGAAAAACAGTAAATAATTTCTTAGTATGTACTACGGAAAGGAAAGTATTAAAATTCTCTGTTGTGGAAGCAAATGTAAAACTAAATAGAAGAGGCCAGGTATGGTGACTGATGCTTGTAATCCCAACATTTGGGAGGTCCAGGTGGGAGGATTGTTCAAGTCCAGGAGTTTGAAAGCAGCCTGGGCAACATAGTAAGACCCCATACCTGGTGTGGTGGCATGCTCCTGTAGTTCCAGCTACTCAGGAGGCTGAGTCAGGAGGATTGTTTGAGCTCAGGAGGTGGAGGCTGCAATGAGCTGTGATCATGCCACTGCACTCTAGCCTGGGTGGTAAAGCGAGACTCTGTCTCAAAAAAAAAAAAAAGTCACAGTTACCACTGCTAGTGGGAGGAGACAGGTAGAAAACTCAAGGTTGGCTGACCTCCCCTCAGCCTTGCCAAGAGATTACTCTATGCAATGGACAGTGATGGACCCAGCCCAAGGTACAGACAGGTGATTGGGGTTGGGGAGAGTATGGATGACCAAGTCTGATTCTTCCTCCCTGCCAGATCCACTATAGAAATGAACAGTGGGTAGCTCCAGTCCTCACCCTGGAGCCAAGATGGTGAGGTGACAGAGTGTCATAACAGCTGTTCAGAGCCAGGACCCAGAGACCAAGCTGAGCTGTACACCAACTGTGTGCTGTGGGCAAGCAATCCCTTATTATATCTTAGGCAGATAAGAGAAGGACTTAACTCCTAAGGATGTTGTAAGGATTAAATTAATTAATGTAGGGAAAGGTACTAGTTAAATTACTGGCCCACAGTATCTATTTTAATTCCTAAGAAAATATAGTATCTGTGTGTTTGCTTCGTCGACCGACTGTATTGCAGATGACTTAAGGCCAGGCAGCAAATTTGAGGTGGAGCCATGGTTATCAGAATGGCTGCCCAGACCACAAAGCTGATTTATCTCAATCATAACAGCAGCAAATTCCTGTTATTGTAATGAATCACAGCATGTATGTGCACAGATGCAGGCACTGGGGTTCAGAGGGTCAGGCGGTGCAGGGAGGATAACAAAAAGCAGACACTTGCACAGCTCTAACAATGTATGCAGCAACCAAACCTGCAGCCTGCTTACACAAAACAGGCCGTAATGAAATCCAGTTTCAAAATGGAATATTTTTCCTAAATGATAAGGTATTGCATATGGTTCTTTCCCCATTGTGTAGTAATTCCTTCCAAAGCAAACATTTTAAAGATTTTAACTGAGGTTGGAAAACTGAAACTTCCCTCAGTATAAAAATGTTGAAGCCATCTGCTATAAAATCACAGCTCTGCAATATAAAACACGCAGAGCTGTGTTGCTCAAACTAATTTAATCATAAAATGCCATTTCCTCCATCTGAAGGGAAACACTTCTACTTGGCCACTACAACTTTCTGGAGAAAGGCATTTATATTTGCAATATGGTACATTAGTAATTTTGAATTTCAAAGAGAAAACAGAGCAGGGATTTTGGAAAACAAATGTTGAAAGAGTAATTTCAATTCTTTGCAGATGATTTTGATAGAAAAGTTTTGTTAAAACAACTGATGGAAACAGAAACATGGTCATCAGTTTGAAGGAAAATAATTGAGTTGTACTGTCTGCATTTTATTTTGCACACATTGAACAGTTAAAAGCTTTTATGTAGTATGAGAACAAAACCCCCAAAACACCAATGCAATGGCAGAAAGCTGGGAGTCAAATCAGGCAGCACATACACGAACACTGCATTCATATGATGAGGACCACATTTCTGAGAAGTTTTCTGAAAAGAATCTGTGTGTGTGTGTGTGTGTGTGTGTGTGTGTGTGTGTGTGTATATATATGTACGTATATGTATATATGTGTATATATATGTACGTATATATATACACGTACATATATATATAGTCTTTTTTTTTTCCTTTCAGAATCTTTTGTAGAATGATCATCGAGTTAGTTCTGGGACATAGGTTCCAATATTGCTCCATTAATTGGCATAGGTTGACTGTATCTTATTCAAATATTGACAGCTGTTTTCTTAGATATTTTTGCATAAAATAGTGTTCAGTGAACAAGTAGGGTTTTAAACATGAAATCGTGCTGTGTTTGAGAAAGTTTATGTTATACATGTGCCTGTTAATTTAGTAGTTATGAGCTTAATGCTAACTTTGAGCTCTTTAGACACAGATCCTCATATAATTAACAAAATCAGCTGTGTGCCTTAACAACAGTGAGCATATATTTTTTTTAATGGGCCTCTGAATTGAATATTTTTTTAAAAACACTTCAGCATCCTATTAGGTATTGATTAACCTGCAGGAGGGTAATCCTGGTAAGCAAATGTAATCAAGATTCTCCTTCCCCAGTGATTCCAAGGGCAGCCTGGCTCTCCTGGTCCAGTGCTTCCTTTACTCAAATATTCTCTAATGTGTTCCTAGATCCTAATACCACTCTCTACAT
>PVKP010053208.1:0-12059 GCA_004027715.1 Plecturocebus donacophilus | reverse complement strand
AAGCCTGATTCTGTGAGTTCATCACACTCATCCTCCATCAAGCCTTGTTCTCTTGCTGATGAGGAGCTGCGATCCCCTGTAGGAGGAGAGGCATTCTGATTTCAGGTGTTTTCAGCCTTTTTGCACTGGTTTCTTCCCATTTTTGTGGATTTATCCACCTGTCGTCTTTGTAATTGCTGACTTTCAGATTGGGTCTCTGAGTGGACGTCCGGCTTGTTGGTGATGAAGTTTTTTCTGTTTCTTAGTTTTCCTTCAGTGAACGCCCCTTCCCCACAGAGCTGGGCCTTTCCAGGTTCAGCTGTGCTTGCTCTCAGTCTTCAGCGCTTCCAATTGCTGTTCTCCTTGTGGGGATGGGACCAGCGTAGCCCGACAGGGCTGCCAGTGCCATATACTCCGCACCGAGAAGCACCATGCCGAGGCACCAGCAAAACAGCCGCGCTGGCCAAAAGAGTCGCGCTGGCAACCGGTGTGGCTCCTTCGCCAGGAATCACCCAGTTTGTGGGCATCAAAAATTCGTCTGCAGTTGAGGCATCCACTCGTTCTCTGCGCTTTCACTGGGAGCTACAATCCTGAGCTGCTGCTACGTGGCCATCTTGGATCTCTCTCCGCCCGGTGATGAAGTTTTTCTGTTTCTTAGTTTTCCTTTGGCGGATGCCCGTTCCCCACAGAGCCGGACCTTCCCAGGTTCAGCTGTGCTTGCTCTCAGTCCTCAGCGCTTCCAATTGCTGTTTTCCTTGAGGGGATGGGACCAGCCGAGCCCGTCCATCCCATATACTCCGCACTGGGAAGCGCTGCACTGGGGCACTGGCAAAACAGCCGCGCCGGCCAAAAGAGTTGCGCTGGCGACCCGTGTGGCTCCTCTGCCGGGAATCTCCTGGTCTGTGGGCAACAAAAATTCGTCGGAAAGTGCGGCGTCCACTCGTTCTCTGTGCTTTCACTGGGAGCTACATTCCTGAGCTGTTGCTAATCGGCCATCTTGGATCCCTCTCTGATTTGCATATGTTAAACCACTCTTGTATCCCTAGGATAAGTATCACTTGACCGTGATTTATACTTTTTTGAGTTTTGTTGAAATTCCTAGTATTTTGTTGAGGATTTTTGCCTAGATATTCATCAAGAGTATTAGCCTGTAGTCTGTTGTTGTTGTTGCTGTGTCCTTGTCTGGTTTTGGCACCAAGGGAATGCTGGAATTTAGAATTAAATCCCTCATCTTCAATTTTCTCAAATGGTTTGAAAATTGGTGTTAGTGTTTTACAAATCTATTAGAGTTCAGCTGTGAAGCCATTGTGTCCTTGTATTTTCTTTGCTGAGAAAATTTTTGCTACTAATTCAATCTCATTACTCCTTATCTGTTCAGATTTTCTATTTCTTCCTGGCTCATTCCTGATAAGTTTTATGTATTCAGGAATTTATACATTTCCTCAGTGTTTCCAATTTGTTGGAATGTGGTTGTACAGAATAGTCTCTAAGGGTCCTTTGTATTTCTGTTGTATTAGTTGTAATGTCACCTGTTTTATTTATATTATTTTTCTTTTCTCTTAGTGTAGCTAATGTTTCATCAATTTTAACTTTTTATAAACTTTTTATTTTATTGATTTATTGGACTTTATTTTAGTCTCTATTTCATTTAGGTCTTTTCTTATCTTTATTAATTACTTTCTTCTACTAATTATAGGTTTGGTTGGTTCTTGCTTTTCTAGTTTCTTGATGTACATAGTTGGGTTATTTTAAAATTTTTACTCTTTTTGCATAGGTATCTGTTGCTATAAACTTGCATCTTAATATTGTTTTTGCTGTATCCCAAAGGGGTTGATATATTGTATTTCTAAATGTTTTAAAATGTTTAAGTTTTTTTCCCTAATATTTTCGTTGACTGTTCATTCTGAGCATGTTCTTTAATATTCATGCATTTGTAAAACTTCAAAAGTTCCTCTTATTACTGATTTCTAGTTTCATTTCATGGTGGTCTGAAAAGATACTTGATATGACTTTGATTTTTCAATAATATAATGAGACTTCTTTTTGGCCCAAAATATAATTTATGCTAGATAATACTGTATGTGCTAATGAGAAGAATGTGTTTTCTGCAGCTAAAGGATAAAATGACTTATAAATTTCTTTTCAGTCTATTTGGTATAAAGTGCAGTTTAAGATCTATGTTCCTTGATTCTCTGTCTAGTTAATATGTTTAACTCTGAGAGTCAGGTGTTAAAAGTCCCCAGGTTTTATTGTACTGGAGACTCTCTCTCCACTTAACTCTAACAATATTTGCTTTGTAAATCTAGATGCTATGGTATTGGGTACATATATATTTAACATTGTTATATCCTCTTGCTTAACTGATCTTATGATTATTACACAATAACCTCTAATTTTTAAAGTTTATTTTATCTGATATAACTATACCTGCTCCTTTTTTCTTTCCATTTGCATAAAATATCTTTTTTCATTTATTCACTTTTAGTCTACATGTGTTCTTACAAATGAAGTGCATCTCTTATGGGCAGCACATAGTTGGGTATTATTTTTTTAATCAACTCAGCCAATCTGTATCTTTTTATTAAGGAATTTAACACATTTACATGCTAGTCAGTTACTGAGAAATGCTTACTCCTATAATTTTTCACATTGTTTTCTAGTATTTTACAAATTCTTTATTTCCTCCTCTCTTATTTATCTTTGCAGTTTGGTGATTTTCTATATTGACTAAATTTGATCTGTTTCATTTGTTTATCTGTTCTATCAGGGAGGTTTATAATTTCCTATGTTTTTATAATAGTAGAGACTGCCCCTTTGCCTTCAAATGTAAGACTTTCAAATGAGACTTCTGACCAGGTGTGGTGGCTCATGCCTGTAATCCCAGCACTTTGGGAGGCTGAGGTGGGCAGATCACAAGGTCAGGAGTTCAAGACCAGCCTGGCCAATATGGCAAAACCCCATTGCTGCTAAAAATACAAAAATTAGCCAGGCTTGGTGGTAGGCACCTGCAATCCAAGGTACCCGGAGGGTGAGGCAGAAGAATTACTTGAACCTGGGAGGCAGAGTTTGCAGTGAGCCAAGATTGCGCTACTGCACTCTAGCCGGGGTAAGAGAGTGAGACTCTATCTCTAAATAAATAAGTAAATGTATGTATTTATGTATGTATGTATGTATGAATGACTTCCTTAAGCATTCTTGTAGGACCAGTCTAGTGGTGATGAATTCCCTCAGTTTTTGCTTATCTGGGAAACACTTTATTTCACCTTCATTTCTGAAGGATAGCATTGCCTGAGTATTATATTTCTGGCTGGAAGCTTGTTTGTCTGTTTTTCCCTGAACTTTGTATATATTATGCTATCATCTCCTGATCTGTATAGTTTCTGCTGAAAAATTTACCATTTGTCTGATTGAGATTTTCTCATATGTGTCTTGATGCTTTCCTCTTGATGTTTTCAAAAGTCTTTTTTTATCTTGTGTCAGTTATTTATTGTACCTCAGAGAGGAAATTTTTGGGTTGAGTCTATATGGAAATATTTGAGCTTCTTATATCTGCATGCCATATATCTTCCAAAAGTTGAGCTATTACTTTTCAGCTATTACTTCATTAAACAGGGTTTCTAAGCTTTTCCTCTTCTCTGCTTAATCTGGAACTCCCATGATCCAATGTTTGTTTTCTTAATGTCCTCTCATATTTCCTGTAGTCCTGCTTCATTCATTTTAATTCTTTTTCCTCTTTTGGCCAACTCATTTATTTCAAAAGACTTGTCTCTAAGTTCAGAAATTTTTTCTTCTACATAGTATATTGATGAAGCACTTATTTTTATTCTAATTAATTTTTTAATTTTAATATTTCTGTTGGGTTTTTAATTATAGCTTTTTACTGAATTTCTAAATCATGGTGTTTTTTTTTTTTTTTTTTGTATTCCTCTGTTAATACCTGTGCACCTCGTGGAAAAATCTCTTCTTCCAATTTTATGAAGTAGCTTTTATAGGGAAAGATCTTTATCTGTATGTGTGTCCTATAGTTTTACTTGGGTAAAGTACTTTGGCTTTGGTTCTGAGTGGGCACAGTAGTATGGTCTCTGTATAAAATTATTTGGTAATCAACATCAACAGTATCTCCAAGTGCCTTGGTGGCCATTCTGTGATTATTTGCCATGGCATATGTTTGCCCACAGGTGGGGATACCAGGCAGACCAGCCTTCAGGCCCTTCAGGGACATGCACAAGTACATGGCATGTCTGCTGCTGGAGTAACTGTGAGTGCTGGTTGTGATGGTAGGCCTTGAACTGGTGGCTTTCAGCCTCTAGGGTACACGCATGTGAACTTTCTCTATCCTAGGGAAAGCTTCCTCACTGTGCTAGACTGTTTTATACTCTAGGATGTAGGGCCCTGCATGTGGTTCAGTACCACAGTCATGGCTGAACTATTGGGTCCAGCTGGTGGTGCAAAACTGCAACCCTCTGAGTGGATGTGGGATGGATGTCAGTGAGGCCCCAGGGATGTGGAGATGCAGGGGCTACTGGTCCTCATGGAAGGATGTACTCTGATGGTGATTGTGCTCTCAAAATGGCATTGTGCTACAATAACCTGGGTCCCAAGGAGTGAAGGTGATCTAGCATTAATTTTTTCTCAGGGATAATAAAATCCTATGAACTCCAGGCAACTCCTTCAGGTGAACTTAGGGCTTGTGAGGGCTGAGAAGCTCTACTGTAGCTCGAATTGCAGACATCTGTGGTTGAAATGTGGGCTTTTAGGCATTCCTCACTTAAGTTTTCTTAGAAATGGGGAGTATCTCTTGGCTCTGAGCCAATCTTGGTCAGCTTCTTTGCTTCCCTCTCCATGCTATGATCTCAAACTTCCATGTCTCAGAGGGTCTTCATCACTTTCTTGCTAAATTTGATTGTTCCCCCTTAAACACCCTATTCAATGTGTGGTTTGCTGTTATGGTTCTTCTTTGTGGAGGAGGTGAGTGCTAGATGCTTTTACCAAGCCATTTTGATGACATCTGTCTGGGTCACTTTTCTAAAAGCACTCATTTATATTGGTCATAAACATAATTTACTTGTTCATGTTTGTAATTAATATGTTGCATTATCATATTAGTCTAAGTCTGCATTATAGGTTTAATAGTGAGTTTGTGGATTAGATGTTAAAATTTATGTATGAGCTGTGTCTGGTTCAGCATTTTATACTGAAAACTTGAACAAATGACTTAACGTTGTTTGCCTTAGTTTCCAGGTAACGATAACATCTTCAAGGAAAAATCAGTGTTTTTATTTTAAAAGATGGGAGGTTATTGGAGGAGTTAATAAAGAACTCTTTGCAAGGGAATAGGTTGTGGGTTGACAATATTTGACGATAACTAACCTTGAGATAAAAAATATAGGCAGACATCTATAAAGATTAATGTGTTCTTTATGTGCTGCTTATGAAAAACGACCTGAATACTAAGGTGATGATAAAGATTTGTTGTTCAAGAGAGAATGGAACTCTAGAGACAGAGTTTCACAGAGCAATTACTCTAATGCTGACATTAATATCTGAAGAAAGTTGTTTTCTCCTATAGCAAAGGTAACACTCTACTGATATGCAACATAAAAATCCCTCTGACCTCTATTTGTAAGGTTTCTCATGGCATGAAACTCAAATATGTAAGGAATTGACTTTAAATCTCAATCACTTTCTGCATATTCAGCTGGACTGGCATGTGGCCCACATTAACCTGGTTATTACTAAAAGCAGAATGTTCTTCCTGAAGGGACCAAGACTTCAGTCCTGAAGCTCAACAAAGCCATGTGAGCCTTAAAAATGCCAAGCATATCACCTATAAACTATAAATCAGAACAGGCACCAGAATCTGACGTTCAGTAATAAACATTTGGTCCCTCTTAGGAAGGCTACACGTCACAAGCATGTAACTGCTGGCAAGGGGGAGAGAAAACATATGATTTACAGCGAAAATAAGAAAAATTATTTAAAGTAAAACACCCTGAAGTGTGTAGGCCCGTTTTCTTTACTTCTGTGCCCACTTGTGCTTGATTCCGAAAGCCATGTTAATGCTAGAAAACTAATCAGTGTTTTATGACTCCAGATTTTCTTTTCCTCCATTTTTAAAGTGTACTCTGATGTTCCTTAAATTTTCCAAATCATAAAAATCATTAGAAACACTTTATAAATATATGAACTCTTGGAGTCATCTGAAGAGAGATATTTTTAGTTCAAACTACAGATAAGGCGACTCTCAACAGATGTTTTACAATCTCCTTCCAATGCTGTATCATGGTCAGAACCCAAAATATAAGTAAAAAGCACAGGTTTGAAATATCACACCTAGTCCATATAAAAAGAAAGTGTAGAATCCAGGTAATAAATACACATTGAAGAGGATAGGAAAGAGAGTGAGGAATTAAGAATACTATCAGGAGCTACTTAACAATTAGTGGCTGACACATGACTGAACAGAAGAAACACAATTCATTCAGCGACTTAGTTAAGGTACCTGCCATGTTATTGGGATTATCTAGGTCAATTATCTAGGTACTCTTAGGCATGTCTTGACTCCCTAAACTTTTAATTAGCAATTTCATTCAATATTACTGTACTTGGAGCGAAACAAACAAATAGAGAATATTCCTTATAATATTCTGTCTTAGCCTATGTTATTCTTTCCTGGATATATTCTTGATGACATTAACTCACTGAAAAGTGGTAATTGCTAGAAAGTGATTAATTCATCCTGATGTTGAATAAAAGATAGCCAGCTGAATAATAAAATCACATTTGGCTGCATTGGAAATACAGTATAAAAAATGATATCTATTAAATTCCAAACTATATTTAACAATTGTTCTGTTTTGGAGAGAGAGGAAAAACATTTCAGATACTCATTTTAAGCTATGTAGCCAAGAGTTTTAACTGTTATATGTAACTGCATAACTACTTTTTAAAAATATAAGCCATGATAGCTGGGCTCAGTGGCTCATGCCTATAATCCCAGCTACTAATGAGGCTGAGGCATGAGAATCACTTAAACCCAGGTGGCAGAGGATGCACTGAGCTGAGATTGGGCCACTGCACTACAGCCTGGGTGACAGAGCAAGATGACATCTCAAAAAAAAAACACACACACACACATATATATATATATAGATAGATAGGTAGATAGATAGACTGTTATGATGGCATGCATATGTATATACACATATATATGTATATGTATATGTACATATATATGTATACATATATACATATATGTATACGTATATACATATATGTATATGTATATGTACATATGCATATGTATATATGTACATACATATATATGTATGCATATGCATATATATATATACATATGCATGCCATCATAACAGTCAATTAAGGAAGCATGACAACAATCAATTAAGGAAGGAAATGAAAGCATCATTAGCAAGATAAATTTTTTAAAATATTGTACTTGGTCTCTTAACTGCACATCATTTTCTTAGGATAACTGTAGGAAAATAATAATTGCTCTAATTCCTAAAGAGCTAATTTTTTCCTTGCCCTTGTCCTTCATTTTCAGTATTTTTTACAGTTATGTTCTAAGTATATAGAAATAAATGATTTTCACGAAATGGGTATTATGACTACGGATGTACAAACAATAAGACCTGATTAGGCCATAGGAAAAAAAATAGAGTATGTTGTACAAGTGTGTCTAATAAAATATGGCACCAAGACACCAAATTAATTAACCATCCAACCAACCAACCAATATAACAAAGACTTCAAGAGCACCCCAAAGGCACACCAAGATCTACAGAGGAATAACTAAAGTATTTTCGAATATAAGGCATAATTCTTCAATGAGTACAATTTTTTCAACATTCCACTAGTTATATTCAAGAAAATGCACATATTTCTACTACTGAATTGTTCTTAGCTGTCAATATTGAATATATGAAGGTACACAGTCTCAGCTACCAGTTCTTCTGCCTTATAAGGGGTTTTGAATACACTATGAACAGAATATGCACACAATAAAATGCATTGTTTTACATATCAGTTGTCACACTATTCCATTTGTATAAACACAGATGGGGCACAAGTGGTGAAATTCAGTGACTTCAGCATTCTTTAGAAATGCTGAATAAACATTCTGACAAAGCTGCTAGTTAGCTAAGAGAAATAAAATGATTTTAAATACTGGTGTTTTGTAGGCATCAGTCTAGAAGATTTAAAATCTAAAGGGCTTTCTAAATTTCTAGATCTGGAGCTTCATCTAGTCACTGCTGTCTAATGAATAAAATGCAAGCCACAGGTATAGTTTTAAATTTTCTTGCAATCACATTAAAAGTGAAAATAAACAGCTGTAATTTATTTTAATAATATGTTTTATTTAATGTAACATATATAAAATATTGTTATTTCAACATGTAGCACTAGCCATCTACCAGCACTCAATAGCTATTTGGGGCTAAAAGCTACCAAATTAACTGGCACAAAACTAGACCTTGAATAAAAACTTTGAATGGATTTAATTTTTTAGTTAAGTCCTAGTTCAAACTAGAACATTTACTTGAGATTTATTATGAACTGCAAATCAATTTAGTAGGTCAATGCAAACCAAAAATTATTTTTTTAAATAATTAAATTTTAAAAATCACCTTGGTTTATAAAACTGTTATAGTTATTTTAACACCAGAACTCAAATATTAAATGTATATATTTTTCTTACTCATATACCCAATAAAAGCTTGTATTAATTTAAAAAGAGAAACTAGATAGAACATTTACAATTCAAATATTTTGAAAATTAACATTTCATGAACGGAAGCAGGAATCAAAATTAATTATATCAACCATGAACACAGTTATACTCCCAGTGTTTTTGGATATACCCTGAATATCATCACTAGTTTAAAATAATCAACTGAGATTTGTATAATGTTAGAAACCAGCAATATTATTTCTCCATCATGACTTAACATTTTTTTCCCAATAGTTTCTCTAGAACATGAAAACTCATATGAATCAATTTTTTGCCTGTTATCCACATATCATATTACATTAGAATTAGCAAAAATTTTGAAGCAGCGGGAAATGTATCTTAATCTAGCTTTTATTTTGCCTATCAGTGGGATCACAGCAATGTTACCATCAAGTAGACAATATCATCTCCCCCATGAATTAGCCAAAAGGATTACATGATACAACATATTTTAAATGACAAAGGAATAAATAGTCCTTATTTGAGAATGACAGCTTTAACATAGACTTCGATTGAGATATATTAAGTGGTAGGTATATATCTCAGTGTAAAAATAAAGTTAGTTGCAAAAGAAGATTCTAGATATAGTCACATTTCTGCTCTTTGACAACTTAGTTTCTCAAAATTGCAATCTAGAATAAAAGACCATGCTTTTCACTCTTAGACTGGACATAAATAAAATGCTTACAAAAATTGTGGTAACTTGGCATGGTGGACACAGTTTCAGTATTAGACCAATACGTGTTTGAATTCTAGAGAAACATGAACACTAGAGAAGGATGAGAAAGTAAGTTTCTTAAATATCAAGTAAGTGAAAACTATCAATAATATCTTTGAATACAATAGTCATTTTTAGGTTTTTGGTCACCTCTGTGGACTAAATGTTGTGTCCTCTCCATCCAAATTTATATATTAAAACCCTAATCACCAATATGATGATATTTGGATATGGGGGCCTTTGGGAGATAATTAGATCATAAAGTTAAAGCCTTTATGATGGGATTAGTTCCGTTATCAGAGAAACATGAAAGCTTGCTTCTTCTCTGATCTCTGCTATGTGAAGAGCCAATGAGAAGACAGCATCCGAGAACCAAAAGGCAGACCCTCTCCAGATTCCAGATCTTCCAGAACCTTGACCTGAGACTTCCCAGCCTGCAGAACTATGTGAAATAAATGTCTGGTATTAAAGCAGATCTATGGTAATTTGTTATAGCATCCCCAATTGACTAAAAGAGTCAACTAGCATCAATTAAATCTATTTCTCCTAAAAATTTCAAATACTGTTTTGGAAATATAGTTTTCTTTCATTCTTTGTAAATGTGTTTAGAAGGAATCTGGCTCCTCTCAGATGCCAGGGATACCACATAAGAGGCTTGATTATGCTATGGTGGCAGTGACTGATATAATGGCTATTTAACTATTCAGAGCTAATAAGCATCATGCAATGTTTGATAACAAATCTAGAAGAGAATAAAACATTATTTCTGGCTGCAATTTAGTCTGGAAAGAGGTGGGAGATTACTAGAGCAATACTGCCACCACAGAGAATATCTGTCTTAAATGTGACCAAAATGCTGGAAAAAGAAACCAAGAAAAATAAATAAAGATCATGTATTATTAAGTCACATATGAAGCTAGAACTACCTGGAAACTTTCTGACTATATGAACCATTTAAGTCTGTTTTCCTTAAGACATTTTAAAAAAGTATTTTAGTCATTTGCAAACATGAGAATTTAAATGAACACAGGAAGACTAAGAATTGACTCTAATTTTTCCCATCTGTATTCTTATCCTTTCTATTAACTACAGTATACAATTGTGTACTACAGTATACAACTAATCTGACTGTGTATTGCATGCTCTTCAATACTAACTTTTAGTTTTATCTCTGAAGATCAAGCTATTGACCTTAACCACTTTAACACAATAAAAAAGTCATGCTTTTATTTACTTATTTTCTATACATTACTTCTCAACTGATAACCAAAACGAAATGTACACCTTTTGCTAATAGCATTCTCACCAGCAAAAGATTACAATAGTTATAATGCCCTACTCAATAATAATAACAATAACACATATCCCCCAGTCTAAGAAATTAGATTCTTTTCTATATCTACTATAGAATAAAAGCTTTATGTCACTGGCAAAACAGGAGCAAATACTTCTACCCTTAGGAGAAAAAGAAGAAAAAATAATCCTAAAGGAAGGCCTGAAATACATTCTGGGCACAGATTATTAAAAACTTCATACTATTGGTGTAAAGCAATGCTTGTGATTTTTGCACATTGATTTTGTATCCTGAGATTTTACTGAAGTTGTTTATCAGCTTAAGGAGATTTGGGTCTGAGACTACAGGGTCTTCTAAATATATAATCATGTCATCTGCAAATAGACACAATTTGACTCCATCTTTTTCTAATTAAATACCCTCTATTTCTTTTCTTGCCTGATTGCCCTGGCCAGAACTTCCAATACTGTGTTGAATAGGAGTGGTGAGGGAGGGCATCCTTGTCTACTGCCAATTTTGAAAGGGAATGCTTCCAGTTTTGGCCATTCAGTATGATATTGGCTGTGGGTCTGTCATAAATAGCTCTTATTATTTTGAGATATGTTCCGTTGATACCTAGTTTATTGAGAGTTTTTAGCATAAAGGGCTGTTGAATTTTTTGAAGGCCTTCTCTGCATCTATTGAGATAATCATGTGGTTTTTGTCTTTGGTTCTGTTTATGTGGCGGATTCCGTTTATAGATTTGCGTATGTTGAAGCAGCCTTGCATGCCACAGATGAAGCTGACTTGATTGTGATGCATAAACTTTTTGATGTGCTGTAAGATTTGGTTTGCCAGTATTTTATTGAAGATTTTTGCATCAATGTTCATCATGGATACTGGCCTGAAATTTTCTTTTTTAGTTGTATCTCTGCCAAGTTTTGGTATCAGGATGTTGTTGGTCTCATAAAATGAATTAGGGAGGATTCCCTCTTTTTCTATTGTTTGAAATAGTTTCAGAAGGAATGGGACAAGTTCCTCTTTGTACCTCTGATAAAATTAGGTGGTGAACCTGTCTGGTCCTGGACATTTTTTGGTTGGTAGGCTATGAATTGCTGCCTCAATTTCAGACCTTGTTACTGGTCTATTCAGGGATTTGACCTCTTCTGGTTTAGTCTTGGGAGGGTGTAAGTCTCTAGGAATTTATACATTTCCTTCTAGATTTTCTGTTTTGTTTGCATAGAGGTGTTTATAGTATTCTCTCACGGTAGTTTGCATTTCTGTGGGATTGGTGGTGATGTCCCCTTTATCATTTTTTATTGCATCTATTTGATTTT
>PVKP010053207.1:0-11192 GCA_004027715.1 Plecturocebus donacophilus | reverse complement strand
TTGTGTTACGAGAAAATACAGAACACCTGTTTGTTAATAATGATCACCTGTTTGGAGAGAATCAATACGTGGATGAGAATCTGCTCAGGGCCTTCAGCCTGGAATGCTGTCAGCCCCTGAGGCTCTCGGTTCAGAAGACTGCTGGCCCCCGATAGACCCACTTTGCTGTTCTATCTGGGTGTCTGCCTCTCAGTTCCTTCAGCGCCGCCTGGGTGGGGGTCTCTATGGCTGAGCTGGTATTCGGTACCAGGTGATGTGTCTTTGTTTAAGGTCCTAAGCCTAGTGGATCTTCAAAGGCTGATGGCCACGTTTTCAGAGCCGCAGCCACTCTAACCCCCATCAAGCAATTCCCTTCCTTGCTCAACTGGCATAACTCTCCTGAGTTACCCAACTTTACTTAGCACCTGGTGGAAACTTCATAGGTCCCCTTCTATTATATTCCAGAAAATGGGCTATGATACTCATTGTGCCTGGATGTGCCACTGCACAACTGCTCACACCTGGGCCCCATTGTGAGTTGCCAACTATTAATGTGTAATTTAAGAAAACGAGGGAGTATATGCTCCAGGTTTGAGAGTCACTCTTCCATCTCATAGGCACTGCCCTTGGAGTTCCCCCAATTTTTTTTTTTTTTTTTTTTGAGTTGGAGTTTTGCTCTTTGCTACCCAGGCTGGAGTGCAAAGGTACGATCTCAGCCCACTGCAAACTCTGCCTCCCGGATTCAAGTGATTCTCCTGCCTCAGCCTCCGAAACAGCTGGCATTACAGACACCCCCCACCATGCCCAGCTAATTTTTGTATTTTCAGTAGAGACGGGGTTTCACCATGTTGGTCAGGCTGTTCGAAAACTCCTGACCTCAGGTGATCCACCTGCCTCGGCCTCCCAAAGTGCTGTGATTACAGGCATGAGTCACGGCGCCTGGTAGAGTTCCCAAATTTTGAGTGACAGGTCAAGGGTCCCCATATTACATGACTGAAGATAGAATTACTTCAGAAGGAACTTTGCTCTGTCTCAAAGATGACCCCTCACCCCTTCTCATTCTCCCTTCTTTTTCCTTACCTCTTCCTGGTGCTTAAAGCAACTAACCCAGTTTGGATGCGTATTTTGGTATCTATTTTTGACAGGTCAAATAACTCTGAGATGTAGCCACTTAAAACAACTTTTATTACCTCATACAGATTCTGAGGATCTGGAATCTGGGTGAGTGGTGCTGGCTCAAGTCTCTCTGTTTTTTTTTTTTTTTTTGAGGTGGAGTGTTGCTCTGTCACCCAGGCTGGAGTTCAGTGGCACGATCTCAGCTCACTACAACCTCCGCCTCCTGGGTTCAAGCGATTCTCCTGCCTCAGCCTCCTGAGTAGCTGGGATTACAGGCACCTGCCACCACACCCAGCTAATTTTTGTATTTTTAGTAGAGGTGGGGTTTCACCATGTTGGTCAGGCTGTTTGCATTCTCCTGACCTCCTGATCTGCCTGCCTTGGCCTCTCAGAGTACTGGGATTACAGGCATGAGTCACCGTGCCCAGCTCTTCTGGCTCAGGTCTCTTATGTGGTCACAGTCAAGATCTCAGCTGGGATTGCATTATCTGAAGGCTTGACTGAGGCTGAAAAATCCACTTCCAAGATGGCTCATTTACATGGCAGTTGGCAGGAGGCTCTGTTCTTGCCACGTGGACCTCTCCCTAGGGCTGCTCACAACATGGTAGCTGGCTTCCCCTAGAGTGACTGATCTGAGAGGGAGAGGACAATAAAAATGGAAGTCAGAGTGTCTTTTATAACCTAGTCTCATAAGTGACGTACCATCACTTCTGCCATGCCATGCTGGTCTCAGCGGCCATCTGGATTCAACATGGCAGGGGTTACACAGGGGAATGGATAACAGGAGGTGGGGATCCTTGAGGGCCAATGGAGGCTGGCTATCACGGGAAGGTTCATAGATTGTGGGAATCTAGCCTGGGAGTAGGGATCCCTTTAGCTTAGTTGTTTAGAATTTAGCCAAGCTGTTTTCAGTGAGCATGAGCCTTTCCAGGGAAGACCCAGAAAGGATCTGAGTCTTTGCTCTTATATTTATAAAATTACATTTTCTTTGTGCTATCACACAAGTCATATGTATGAATTGTAGAAAAGGAAAATAATATAAAAAAGTAAAAAAACAAAAGGAAGGAATCTTCTGTTTAGTCCACCATTCAAAAGTAAGCTCTGAGTGGGCACGGTGGCTCACGCCTGTAATCCCAGCACTTTGGGAGGCTGAGGCTAGCAGACCACGACGTCAAGAGATTGAGACCATCCTGTCCAACATGGTGAAGCCCCGTCTCTACTAAAAATACAAAAAATTAGCTGGGCATGGTGGTGCATGCCTTTAGTCCTAGCTACTTGGGAGGCTGAGGCAGGAGCATTGCTTGAATCTGGGAGGTGGAGGTTGCAGTGAGCCGAGATCATGCCACCGCACTCCAGCTTGGCAACAGAGTGAGACTGTCTCAAAAACCAAAGAAACAAACAAACAAAACACACACACACACACAAACCACAAAAAAAGAAAGATCTGACAACATTTTGTTGTATATTTTTACAGAATTCTCTATGTTCATTTGTGCATTTAGCAATTTTTTTTTTTATTTTTATAGAGATGGAGTCTTGTTATGTTTCCAAGGCTGGGAACAATCTCCTGGGCTCAAGTGATCCTCCCAACTCAGCCTCCTGAGTTGCTGGGACTATAAGCATGTTCCACCACACCTGGCTTTAACAACTATTTATTGAACATCTATTATGTGTCAGTAATCCTACTTCCAAGAACTTAAGGAAATATATTCAAGACCATGATCAAATATCTAAAACCACTTTATCCCACCGCATTTACTCAGTAACTTTGATGTCGTTTTATCTTTGTTTGTAGTTCAGCCTTAAAACTATTTTTCTTGGGCAGGCGTGGTGGCTCATGCCTATAATCCCAGCACTTTGGGAGGCTGAGGTGGGCGGATCACGAGGTCAGGAGATCCGAGACCATCCTGGCCAACATGGTGAAACCCCATCTCTACTAAAATATTTAAAAAAATTAGCCGGGTGTCGTGGTGTGTGCCTGTAGTCCCAGCTACTCGGGAGGCTGAGGAAGGGGAATTGCTTAAACCTGGGCAGCAGAGGATGCCATGAGCCAAGATCATGCCACTGCACTACAGCCTGGGCAACAGAGCAAGACTCCATCTCAAACAAACAAACAAAAAACACAAAAAACTATTTTTCTTTATGGTTCCTGGCTCACAAACTTCTTATCTACATCTAGATTACATAAATTCATTTTAAGTAGTAGGAATTTAAAATGTTTTTATTTTCTTTGCATTACAATCAGAAAATATATAATTATGGCTATTCTCTCTTGTATAGCTACAATTTTCTTTCATCATGCTGTTTTTTTTTCCTTTGAATATTGGAAGAATTTTTCAAGTAGGTATCTATGCATGAATCTTTATCTTTAAAAAACTTTGCCAGGTGCAGTGGCTCATGTCTGTAGTATCAGCACTTTGAAAGGCCAAGATGGGCAGATTCCTGAGCTCAGGAGTTCAAGACCAGCCTGGGCAACATGGTGAAATCCTGTCCATACACACACACACACACACACACACATACACACGCATGCACGCATGCACACACGCTAGCGGGGCATGGTGTTCCATGCCTGTAATCCCAGCTATTTGGGAGGCTGAGGTGGGAGGATCACTTGAACCTGGGAGGTTGAGGCTACAGTGAGGCATGATGGTGCCACTGCACTCTAGCCTAGGTAACAGAGTGAGACTCTGCCTCAAAATTTTTTTTAATCCTTTTCTCAAGATTTAATTAAATAATTAAAATACACAAAATAATATTTATAATATATGTATAAGGAATAAGCTACCACTATCAACTTAAAAAATCAAACAGTTCCAGCATCTTAGAAGTCTTCTCTTCCTCTCTGGCACTATCCTGAGCTTTGTATTTAGCATTCCCTTGTATTTCTTTAAATATATGAACAAACGTATGACCTGTGTATCTTTATACCGTGCCTTGTTTGTATATTTTTTGAAACGAAGTCTTTCTGCATGCTCGGGCTGGAGTGCAGTGGCACAGTCTCCATTCACTACAACCTCCACCTCCTGGGTTCAAGTAATTCTCCTGCCTCAGCTCCCGAGTAGCTGGGATTACAGGTGCTCACCACCATGCCCAGCTAATTTTTGTATTTTTAGTAGAGACAGATTTTCACCATGTTGGCGAGGCTGGTCTTGAACTCCTGACCTCAAATCGTCCACCTACCTTGGCCTTCCAAAGTGCAGAAATTACAGGCGTGAGCCACCACGCCTGGTCTTATTCATTTTTTCTTTAACCTTTATTTTTAGTTGACACATAACTGTCTGTATTTCTGGGATACAGAATGATATTTTGATACCTGAATACAATGTGTAATGATCAAATCAGGGTAATCGGCAGATCCGTCATCTCAAATATTGATTATTTCTTTGTGTTGTGAACATTTAAAATCCTCTCTTCTAGCTTTCTGAAAATATTCAATAAATTCTAGTTAACCATAATCTTCCTACGGTGTTGCAGAGCACCAGAACTCAGTCCTCCTATCTAGGCCATTATTTTGTATCCAGTAACCAACTTCTCCCCTTCCTCCCCTGCTCCCTACCCTTCCTAGCCTCTAATACCCACAATTTTACTTTTTACTTCCATAAGCTCACTTGTTTTAACCTCCCACATATAAGTGAGAACATGTGATGTTTGTCTTTTTGTGCCTGATTTACTTTGCTTAACATCATGTCCTCCAGGCATCCATCTTACTCGAATGACAGGATTTGATTCTTTTTTATGGCTGCATAATATTCCATTGTGTACATGAACCACATTTTCTTTATCCATTCATCCGTCCATGGAGTTAGGTTGATTCCATATCCTAGCTATTGTGAATAATGTTGCAATAAACATGGGAGTGCAGATATGTCTTCAATATACTGACTGAAAGAAAAAGAAAAGAATATTTTTTCTTTTTTTTGAGACGGAGTTTCATTCTTGTCACCCAGGCTGGAGTGCAATGGATCAATGTCTGCTCACTGCAACCTCCACCTCCCAGGTTCAAGCAAATTCTCCTGCCTCAGCCTCCCAAGTAGCTGGGATTACAGGCATGCACCTCCATGCCCAGCTAATTTTTGTATTTTTTAGTAGAGAAGGGGTTTCACCATGTTGGCCAGGCTGGTCCCGAACTCCTGACTTCAGGTGATCCACATGCCTTGGCCTCCCAAAGTGCTGGGATTACAGCTATGAGCCACCTCACCTGGCCTTTTCTTTTGGTTATATACACAGCAGTGGGATTGCTGGATCACACAGTAGTTCTATTTTTAGCGTTTTGAGAAACCTCCATACTGTTTTCTGTAATAGCTGTACTAATTTACATTCCCACCAACAGTGCATAAGAGTTTCCTTTTCTCTATGTCCTTGTCAGCATTTGTTATTTTCCCTCTTTTTGATAATAGCCATCTCAACTGGGGTGATATGCGATCTTGTTGTGGTTTTGACTTGCATTTCCCTGATGATTAGTGATATTTGGTTGTGCAAAGTTTTCCTTTCTGTAAATAACATCCGGTTGTATATACTCTTCTGTGAATTGCTCCCCACCCCAATTATGTTTGTGAGAGTCATCCTTATTGATGGGCGTGGCCACAGTTAATTCCTTTTTACTGTGGTATAATATTTCATTGTATAAATGCACCACATTGTGTCAGTTCTGTCCATGGATATTGGGACATTTCTGGGTTCTAGCAATTACAAACAATGCTTCTGTAAACATTCTGGTAGATGTTATCTGGTGCACACATGCAAAGATTTCTCCAGAGCAGTCATTCTCAAATTGGCGGCACATTGGAATCATGTGGGGCTCTTCAAAAATTGTTGACAGGTGGTTCACACCCCCAAGATGTTCTGCTTTAATTGGTACAGGGTCCAACTTGGGTGTCTGGAGTTTATTTGATTTTTTTCAAACACATTTATTTTTTGTAGAGACAGTCTTGCTATGTTGCCCAGGCTGGTCTCAAACTCCCAGGCTCAAGTGATCCTCCTGCCTTGCCCTCCCAAATTGTTAGGATTACAGGCATGATCCACCACACCAGGCCAAGTCTGGATTTTAAAAATCATGGGATTCTGGCCCGGCGCATCAGCTCATGTCTGTAATCCCATCACTTTGGGAGATTGAGGCGGGCAGATCACCTGAGGTGAGGAGTTCAAAACCAGCCTGGTCAACATGGTGAAACCCCATCTCTACAAAAATACAAAAATTAGCCAGGCATGATGGTGGGTGCCTGTAATCCCAGCTACTCAGGAGGCTGAGGTGGGAGAATCACTTGAACCTGGGAGGCAGAGGTTGCAGGGAGCCAAGATGGCGCCATTGCACTCCATCTTGGGGACAGAGCAAGACTCCGTCTCAGAAAACAAAAACAAAACCAGCATGGGATTCTAACATTCAACAATATTTGGACCCACTGCCCTAGAGTGTCTGCCTGGGAGTGGAATTGCATGGGCATAAGGTATGTGCATTTTCAGTTGTAGTGGATATTGTCAAATTGTTTCCCTTAGCTTCTCAGGTCTTCACCAATATATGGTATTGTCTGATTGTATTTTTTTGGCAGCATCAATTCTACCTTTTATGAGGAAATTATAAATGTTAATCCACTTCTGTTTTTCATTTCCTTATAATCCTTCTTTATTACCCTTTTAATGCTACTTTCATTTATCTAAGCCTGCTGCCTTTTCATCTGAGCTTGTTTTCTCCTGATGATTTCATGTTTCAGAAAGGCCATGTCTTTCTGTGCCCTATGGTGGATGCAAAAACGTTTCCAGACATGTTCCTATTGATCTGACAATGGATGGTTTCCAGGGTTTTGCTCTTCCTCTGCGTCCCAATCATGCATTTTTTTTTCTTTCTGTATATATATTTTTTTCAGATCTCAGGATGGTTTTGTTCTCTTAATTCACTCATGCACAAAATATGATCTGACATTTGTCAACAGGTAGAAGGCAAATTGCCTGTGGTCCCACCGGGGCAATAATCTCATGCCTTCTTAGTCTACAGCTAAAGTGAAGTTTGATAAGCACAGATCCAGGTCTACTTCCTTCATTAAAACGGGCTCTCACATGGGATTCTATTGCTCTATGATGCAGCATCTTCTTGCAGCCACCAGTTAATATCATAGGCTTTGGGGGAAGGGTCAGATTTAGCTGATTCAACACCAGGTCTGTCTGCATTAATAGTGGAGTGGGGGACAGGCAGGGTGGCTCATACCTGTAATCCCAGCACTTTGGGAGGGTGAGGCAGGTAGATCACGAGGTCAACAGATTGAGACCATCCTGGCCAACATGGTGAAACCTGTCTCTACTAAAAATACAAAAATTAGCTGGGTGTGGTGGTGTGTGCCTGTAGTCCCAGCTATTAGGAGGCTGAGGCAGGAGAATTGCTTGAACCTGGGAGGTGGAGGTTGCAGTGAGCTAGGATTGTGTCACTGCACTCCAGCCCGGGTGACAGAATGAGAGCCCATCCAAAAAAGAAAAACAACAACAACAAACAAACAAAAAACAAAGTCCAAGAGGAATGTGTGTTGATTGACATCCTAAGTCATGTGTCTTACCGCCTTGCTGCAAAGGAGGCTGGGATAGAATATCAACAATGAAAAGCTTCCACAGTGAGAGACAGGCTCTGCTTTGTACTGAGACTTGGGATGAGTGGTTCTCAAGACATAGAGATTGAGTTGAGACGCTGATCCACAAAGATGTCTTTGTACTTTTCATTCTTTAATCAGCCTGGAAATAGTTGTTGAATTGATTTGGCCAAAATCCTTGCTTCTTTAATTGCTCCATGCCCTGGAATTGTCATTCCTATGACTAGTGGGTCATAGGAATAACTAGTGGGTCATAGGAATGACAATTCCAGGGTATGGAAAAGTACAAAGATACCTTTTAAAATGTTTAAGGAAAAGCATAGAAGACTATCTTCTTTATACCACGGTAGTGAAGAATTTCATAAATCAGATTCAAAGAGCATAAACTATAAAGGAAAAATCTGGTAATTTTGATTATATTAAATATTAAACCTTTATTATGTTAAAAAGCACCATAAGTAAGTAAAAAGACAAGCCAAAGTCTGGGAGAATATATTTGTGTCCCATATAACTAACAAAATATTAGTGTCTAAAATGTTTTTAAAAATTATATAAATTAATAAGAAGGAGAAAACAACCTAACATAAAAAATCCAAAGATGTTGTTTTAGTTATTTGTTGCTGCATAAAAAATTACCCCCAAATGGCTGGGTGCAGTGGCTCATGCCTGTAATTCCAGTACTTTGGGAGGCCAAGGTGGGGAGATCATGAGGTCAGGAGTTCGAGACCAGCCTGGCCAATATAGTGAAATCCCATCTCTACTAAAAGTGCAAAAAATTTAGCCAGGTGTGATGCTTATAATCCCATCTACTTGGGAGGCTGAGGCAAGGAGAATTGCTTGAACCTAGGAGGCAGTGGTTGCAGTGAGCTGAGATCGTGCCACTGCACTCCAGCCTAGGCAGCAGAGTGAGACTCTGTCTCACAAAACAAACAAACAAATAAAAATTACCCCCAAACTTAAGCATTGTTCTCTCTCTCTTCTTTTTTTTGAGACAGGGTCTTGTTCTGTTGCCCAGGCTGAAGTGAAGTGGCAGAATCAAGGCTTACTGCAGCCTTGACCACCTGGGCTCAAGTGATCCTCCCACCACAGTCTCCTGAGTAGCTGAGACCACAGATACATGCCACCACACCTGGCTAATTTTAAAAGAATTTTTTTTTTTTTTAAGAGATGCGATCTCACTATGTTGGCCAGGCCAGGCCTGTCTTAAACTCCTGGGCTCAAGTAATCCATCTGCCTTGACTTCCCAAAGTGTTGTGATTATAGGCATGAGCCACCATGCCTAGCCAAAATACAGCATCTTTAAACAACTATTTGCTATCTCACAGTGGGTTAGGAATTTGGCAGTACCTTATCTGGGTAGCTCCAGGGTCTCTCAAGAGGTTGTACCCAAGACGTCGCTGGGGCTGTGAGTCACCTGTATTCACATTAATCACAGTATTACATTTATCTTAAAATCATTTATTATTATAGGATAAAGGCAGCTGGGTTGACAAGATCTCATGTGAAAATTCCAGGAGTCTAGAATTTTTTTCTTTTTTTTTTTGAGATGGAGTTTTGCTCTTGTTGCCCAGGCTGGAGTGCAATGGCACCATCTCGGCTCACTTTAACTTCTGCCTCCCTGGTTCAGGCGATTCTCCTGCCTCAGCCTCCCAAGTAGCTGGGATTACAGGCACCTGCCACTATGCCCAGCTAATTAGTGTATTTTTCATAGAGATGGGGTTTCACCAAGTTGGGAGGCTAGTCTTGAACTCCTGACCTCAGGTGATCGGTCTGACTTGGCCTCCCAAAGTGCTGGGATTACAGGCGTGAGTCATCGTGCCTGGCAGGAGTCTTAGCCTTTTATAAGCTGATAATGAGAATTTAAATTGGTTTCTGGAAGGTAATTTGGTATAAATATAATCAAAAGCTTCATAAGAAAACATATCTTTTGACCCAGAAATTCCATCTCTCAGTTATTAACAAATCCTTAGACAAGTATACGTAGAAATATGCATAGAATGTTTATCCAAGCATTGTTTATAGTAGCAAAAAGGAAGTAAAACATGCAAAACCCCATAAATAACCCAAATGTCTATTCAGAGGGCACAAAATACATAACATGCATTGGAATATTATAATTCCCATAGAAAAGACAACATTATAAGCATAGAAAATAGTCTGGGAGATTTCAAAATAATATGTTCATAGTAAATATCATTGGTGGATGGGTTGTAAGAGTCTTCTATTTGTCTTTTATGTGTTGCTTATGTGATGAAGCAACCATGAGTTTTAAAAAATAATACATTTAATCTAATGCAGCAATGTAATAATACATTAATCCAAGATGAAGTGTGTGCCCCCTAGAACTTTACGCCAGTGATCTGCACCATCTTCTCAGTTGATCTCCCTGTCTCCTGTCTCCTCCTTGAGCATAACCATGGCAAATGGCTCTATCCTGTCCCAGGGCTATGTGACCTAATGAGATATGGTGGTGATGGGCGAGTGGTGTCTTCTGGGGGAAAGCATCAGAATTTGGTTGTGCCTGGATGTGTTACTGGAACTACCATTTCGCAACCATCCAGAAATAAAGCCAATAACAAGTGTTATGAAAAGAGCATCGGTATTAGAGGGGTTGATGATGCCGTGCCTGCAGTCTGCCGACCCACTAACTTCCAGTTAGGTAAGATAATATGCGTTCTTATCATTTGTAATTGGGTTCCTGCTATTTGCAGCAGAGAGCATTGCCACTGATAGTCATTTAGCTGAAATACAAATCCAATCATTTTCCTCCTCTCTGGTTTTGTATTGTCTTTGGAACCAAGCTTACATTCCTTAATATGGTTCACAAAGCTCCCGATGGGCTCATGGTTTACTGGTAAGGCCTGGTTCTGAGTATCTGCTGTCTACTTTTTCCCCCCAGGAACCTCAGGTTGTCACCAGACAATCCTGCTTCCTTTTCCCCTTACACACCTGCTCGTCTATATTGTTTCTTTCCTAGAACATTCTTTTCCTCCTTCTCCATCTACTATACTGGTGGTGGAGACAGGTGTTTATGTGACTGAGATAAAGGATATTATTCAGCTGGTCAGGGGAAAAGATTATACTTGATGGGAAAGTGGACTTTATTCCTTGATACCATTCTTCTTTTATTTTTTTGAAACAGAGTCTCACTCTGTCACCCAGGCTGGAGTTCAATGGTGCATTCTCAGCTCAATGCATCTTCCACCTCCCGGGTTCAAGCGATTCTCTTGCCTCAGCCTCTTCAGTAGCTCAGATTACAGGCATGCACCACCACGCCCAGCTAATTTTTGTATTTTCAGTAGAGACGGGTTTCACCATGTTGGCCAGGCTGGTCTCGAACCCCTGACCTCAGGTGATCCACCCACCTCGGCCTCCGAAAGTGCTGGGATTACAGGTGTGAGCCATGATGCCCAGCCTCTCAATCCCATTCTTATATCTCACAAAATTGTATCCTAAGTCAGTGGTCTTATGTGATCAAGATGAAATGTGAGTTGGTCTTCCTCTAGCTTTTTTTTTTTTTTT
>PVKP010053206.1:0-12050 GCA_004027715.1 Plecturocebus donacophilus | reverse complement strand
AAGGAAGGAAATGAAATGAAATAAAATGAAATCCTTCAATAATGAACACAATTTATTAGGATCAATTCCAACCATTTCTGAAGTAAGGAATTCAGGGTTTATGGAATAGGGTGACAAAAAAAATTGATCTATGGTTTAGGCCTGGAAAAGTGTATGAGGGGTCTTACATATCAAGAAGTTCAGCATTCATCAATGGATGGCAGAGCTTCATGTTAGATTTGAGGGGAAAAGGGCGCCACTAAGGTGGTACTTAACACTAGGTAAAGTAGAAGGGACTAAAAAAGAGGAACCTAGTAGCATGAGGAATAGAGAGAAGGGAAGAGATTTAAAGAGATATATACAGAAGGAAGAATCAAAAAGATTCATTGGCCACTTGAATGAGAAAGCAAAGGAGAACAAGATAGCAGATGAAAGACAGGAAAAGAACAGGTTAGAGAGAGAAGGAATGATAATGGACATATTGGTAAAAGGGGATGGAGGATGGATAGAGGTTGAGAGTAGGTAGAATATCATACACTGGGGCCTGTCAGGGGTTGGGGGCTAGGGGAGGGATAGCAGGGGGTAGCGGGAGAGGGGAGGAATAGCATTAGAAGAAATACCTAATGTAGATGACGGGGTGATGAGTGCAGCAAACCACCATGGCACGTGTATACCTATGTAACAAACCAGCACATTCTGCACATGTGCCCCAGAACTTAAAGTCTAATAAAAGAAAAATTTAACAAATTAAAAAATAAAACCCTTCTTGTTATTATCTGGAAGTCAGAGCAATGAGCAGTCAGTGTCCTCTGTACACTATAGGGCTGGGTGGACAGGGGTAGGGATGGGAAACAGAAACTAACGCCTGCCTCTCTCTCTCTTGCCTTCTCACCACTCCCCAGTCCCTCCAGCCTCACCAAGTAGAATGTGTGCTAAAGATATAAAGCAGGGAACCTGCTTCGCATGAGAGAATGCACCACTCCTCTCTATATACTCTGGTTTTCTGTTTAGAAACCAAAGTATCATGATCTTAGGGCTCTAACTCTAAGAAACACTATTTCTTACAAGTTATCTTCTCTAATTTTTCTCTTTTCCTCTCCTTGTTTTTCCATTAGTTCCAGAGTCGAATGTCCCACTCACATCCTACCAGGTAAAGATGACCACTTCTTTCAAGGGCCTCTTTGTACTTCCAGTTACCTCCTTAGTCCAGACTGGTCAAACTGGTGTCGATTCCAGGCTCCACAGCTCTGCCTCTAAGCTGCCTCCAATGTGAGAGTCTTTTCTTAATAAAATAGATGTTACTTTACATATATTATTAGTAAACATTACAATCCTCTGCGACAAAACTATCATTGTTTAGCTCTTGTGCAGAGGAGGCATCTGAAACTTATAAGGGCAAGTATCCCAGGTTCACAGACTTAAACAGGCAGCAGTGAACTGAGATAAGAATGCTGTTCAACCTCAGGACTCACACTCTTTCTCCTTTTAGAAGCTGCATATTGGTAGCCCACAGTGGTGTTTGGTTTAGCCCCCACAATCTTGGCCCTTATGATGAGTAAAAAAAAAAAGTTAATTTGCTTCCAGCCAAAAGGAAAAAAGATAAATTTATTTTTTTAAAAAAAAAAGAATTTTTTACTTTCTCTTTAAAAAAAAATATCAGATCTGGCAACATTGGGCTTGTTTATCTCTGGGCAACTGTTTGCTGGAGCTGAGAAAAAGCAGCTCCCTTTAGACAGACAGAATGCATGTGGCTTCCAGCTGGCCCTGGTCCCTGCTACATGCTGATTTTTTTAAAATATTATTCCTCATTTTCCTCACTCTTGAATTACTCACTCAGTCCTGTAGTCATTTACTTTGCTCCTGTGTTGAGTCCTATACCTCAAGAAGAACACATCTTCCTCTCTGTGGTAGGTTCCAAAAGGCAACTGGGGCCAGGCACAGTGGCTCATGCCTGTAATCCTAGCACTTTGGGAGGCCAAGGTGGGTGGATCACTTGAGGTCAGGAGTCCCAGACCAGCCTGACTACCTTGGTGAAACCCTGTCTCTACTAAAAATACAAAATTAACTGGGCATGTTGCCACATGCCTGTAATCCCAGCTACTTGGGAGGCTGACACAGGAGAATGCCTTGAACCCGGGTGGCAGAGGTTGCCATGAGTCAAGATTGCACCACTGCACTCCAGCCTGGGCAGCAGAGCAAGACTCCATCTTAAAAAAAAAAAAAAAAAAAAGAAGGCAACTGGTTTCAGTCTCTGCCCCTGAACCTTAGGCCTTTCCTGTCACTCTTCCTTCTGCTGGGGTGTATTCCTGCTTTTGCTGCTCAGTTTTCTGACTCGTGCCTGTCTGTAACTCACCATCACTGCGATGAGCCAAGACTCTGCCTGCAGCCAGACTCTCATTCTCAAACTTGCTCTGATCATTCATGTGAATGGGAGGTCCAATCCAAGTTACTCACTAGACCTGCACTAGATCTCATTCACCTTTGACTACGTCCATTCTACCAATCCAGTCTGAGACTCTTCTGTATTCCCAGCCTGCCCCCTCCTTCCTGCCCCACACTGCAAGCGTGAGAGAGTGAGTGAGTTTCTGGCTGGTGCAGAAGTACTTTCCTTCCATTTGTCACCCTCTTGCTCCTCTCCTCCATCACAACGGTCCTTCCACCACTGACCTCCCAGCAGAGCAGAGAGAGGGACTTAACGACGAGGCAGGATTGATCAGGGTTCCCTGAACAGTACAAGGTGAGGAAATTTTTAAGAGCCCCCTGGACTTCGTGCATCAAGGATATTTTGTAGAGAACTTGACAGACTTGTAAAATACATTTCATGTAAGAAAGAAGTTGAAAAGGGCAAAGAATGCTGCAAGTCGGACAAGAAAAAGAAAAAAGTGTACACCGAAATATTAGGATGGAAAATTAACCGAAAGCAAAACTTCCTATGACTTTTATGCCTCCCTAGGTGAAAAGCAAACTTCTCCTCCTCCCTGATCTCCAAATTTTGTCTGGCATGATCGATGATGTGGTGTTTGCTGGAACACTGCTAACACGTTCCCGCATATAACATAAGAGCTCACATAGCACATCCATGAAGAAAAGGCAAGCTATTGTAAAAGACAAAGTCCTGATGATTAAAGAGAAAAGTGTGCAAAGTAATACAGTTACTGTTCAGACCACATGCCATCTAACTAATGTTCATTGCCACACTTCAAATTGTTGGGCGCTGTCTTTAAACCTTGCAGGGCAAGACTCAAAGGCATAAGGACACATTCTCTACCATTCTCCAGATAAACTCTCCAGTGTTGGAAAATCCCATTGTCTCCTTTTCTTACCAAATCTATCACATATTCCAGATACCAAGGCTATATTTCCTCTCCCCTAGATTACTCCTAATCTCTTATCTTTACCCATTTAAATCCCTATCCATCTTTTAAGATCTCACTCAAATTCTAAGTCTTTTCTTAATTATGCCAACCTACCATGAGCCCTTCTTTCTGTAAATTCTATAGCAAATAAAACCTGTGCCCACATCATTCACCAACCAGATTATAAGCACCTCAGAATTAAAGCAAAGGCTACCATTTTATGCTTAATTCAATGGCTAACATTTAGTAGATGCTCAATAAATATTTTAAATGACACTCTGTTGTATTCTTTCTTCCCTATTTCATATGTTTTTTTAAACTCAAAAAGATAAGCTCCTTAAGGTCAAGGATCCTGACAATATTTCTTTGGCAGTGTACATGATGCCAAGCCCATAGTAGGAAATAGATATTTACTTGGCCAAGTTGGTTGACTGAAAAGTCTAAAGCTTTCACACAAGTTACTAATTACAGTGCTAAACGTTCATTCACTCATATAGGAAATATCACTTTATGACTGGAACAAAATTATCCAGGCTGTGGAGAGCCACAAGGCTGTTCAACGCCATGATTTCACTAAGCTCCAGGGGAAAGCCCCGAGTTTGCCCCTGGGATTTTTTTAAATGTCACCTCAAAATGAGTGACTGGCATCTGAGCAACCATCCCGCAAGTGGGATAGTTCTTCAAAGTTCCCTAAGCTTACCCTCACAAGGGAAGGACATATCACACTTAATCATTTCACACGTCAAAAGACAGTTTTGTTTTTTAAATGCCTTTGCCATGAGTTCCACCTGGGACTTGCAAAGCCATAAGAGATCTTGATTTGCACATCATTGCTGGTTGCAAGACTCTGATGAGAGCTCAGCTGTCAATGGGAAATGAAGCAGTATGTCAGCCTGTTCCTCCTTCCTGCCCCCACTCCCTTGAATCTCCTAGGCAGACTCAGGCGAGAACAGTGAAGATACGCAAATAGGATTTGCAGACTCCGAATAAGAGATAAGAATGCACATGGAGAAAGAAAGACTGTCATTAGGTTGTTTTCCTGTCTGTAATAACTGCTCTAAGACCATCAGCTTTAAGTAATAAGTTTTTGAAAACCAAAAATTTTAGATACAATTTGGTATAAGCAAATCATTTGTGTGCACAAAACTCAGTTTTTTCTTTGTGCAAACAGCATTTTCACATGCAAATCGAGCTGTTAGCGTTTTTGCTAATTGAGCAGTGTGTGGAATTCAATGCTTTTTCTCAAGTGTGAGTGGGAAGTGATACTGGTATAGCTATAGAGAATGTTGAAGAGAGTGGCTGGCTGTCAATAGGACACTTTTCCTATAACTGGATGGCTCAGTTACTTTGGGATGCTCAAACTCTTTCAAGAAGTAGAGTAGACAAACTATCTGAAGTGAACATATTTTCAAGCAAGTTACTGGTTTATTGACCACTGCCAACTGTCCTCTGCATCAGTTGGTTTTATTCCAGGCTCAAACTCACATAGGCCAACCCAAGTTAGCCACTTCAACATGGCTGGGAAGAAATGGCCCAAAGGGCCACTTAGTGTATGGAACTGCTCTCAGCTCTTCTGCCATCCTTGAATCTGCATAAGACAGGAAATCAATTGGCAGGACACTGAAGCTGCGTAATTGAGGAGAGTATAACAAAGGAATGGGCAGAAATTAGGAAAAGCAACAAGGGTTGGAACAGTGCTACAGGACTAGTAATAGTGATTGTAATTCCAAGAACTGAAGGGGCAAGAAAATAGTTCAGGTAATGGAACCTAGAGAGACAGCTATACAAATAGGACCATCTAACAGGCATTGTGACCTTTCAATCAACTGAGGCAACCAACCTATTATAACCCCCAAGGAGTAAGCCAGAGGGATCAATACTCTGACTTCATTCTTCTCCCCTACTCTGGTATCTTGCCAGAGTCTGCCATTGACCCAATCCAACTGGAAGACAGAAGCAAAGCATCTCTTGACTATATCTATACTGGTCGACCTCCCAAGCACAGGACAGGGCTTAGAATAGATCTGGAAGGACAAACCAAAGACAGTCTGCACAGATGCCCTGAAGTCAATGATTCTGCAGCTATTATACATTTTACTTTATTTCACATTTCAGTATTTCTGGGTCTGAGGCTTCAGACTTCTGAGAGCTACATCACAATGATACCTGTCAGCACTAATTTCCCAGTCTCAATGGAAATTCGTGATTAATAAGGGTTGTCTTATCCCATGGGACATAGGGGTTGTAGAAAAAAAATAGTTGTCATAAACCTATAAGAATCGTTGTTAATTATTTTAGATTATAATACTAACATAGACGCCAGGCATGGTGACTCACATCTGTAATCACAACACTCTGGGAGGGTGAGGCAGGCAAATAA
This sequence comes from Plecturocebus donacophilus, assembly GCA_004027715.1. Taxonomy (NCBI): domain Eukaryota; kingdom Metazoa; phylum Chordata; class Mammalia; order Primates; family Pitheciidae; genus Plecturocebus; species Plecturocebus donacophilus. The sequence continues at coordinate 6,335 of PVKP010053206.1, read as the reverse complement.
CTTGAGCCCAGGAGTTCGAGACAATCCTGAGCAACACGGTGAAACCCACCTCCACAGAAAATTCCAAAAATTGCCAGGCATGATGGCCCATGACTGTGGTCCCAGCTACTCGAGAAGCTGAGGTGGGAGGATCACGTGAGTCCAGGAGATCAAGGCTGGAGTACACCATGACTGTACCACTGCACTCCGGCCTGGGTGACAGAACAAGATCTTGCCTCAAAACAAACCATAGTAATACTCACATAGAAATGGCTATGGAATTCATCAAATAGGAACCAAATGGTTTGGTTTACTACCTAAATACAGTCCAAAGCCCTGCCTATATAACATAAGCCAAATAGGAGTAGAAATTTTTTCAACTAATTCCTTATCTCTACTTCTACACAGTATGTTTTTCAACTCTTCGTCTCATTAGCTTTTCACTTTTTAAATACCTATTCGTATTTAAAACGTCATCATCACACAGTTCAGATTTAATTGTTCGGTAGTGATTTAATGTCCACTATTTTATTTTTCCCTTCCTGAACTACAAGCTCTCTGAGGGTGGAAGGTGTATATGATGCTTATTCAGACATCTATTAAGGGCTCAAATACTTTCCATTGATTAATTCACAGTAATATGCAAGTTTTGGTAACCAGTATCTGTAGATCCATTTCAATGCCCCTATAACTCTGATAAAATAGACTATTTAAGAGCAAAATTATGCTTTATCTAAAGGCCCTTGACAGTGGCCTTTGACAGAAATGCACAGAGTACTTCTACATAGCAGTACTTAGTCTTGAAAGATGCAGGAAGTAACGAAATGGAAGGGAAAGAGAGAAGGATACCTCAACACGTTGCTTGATTGTAAAATGCTACATTAGACATGTGGACAGTTGTTAAGTACAGAATAAGCAGAGTTGCTGGGAAACAGCTTGATCCATAACCCTGTAATGCTGCCTGTGTGCTATGAAGATAATTGGCCTCCAGGTATTTAGAATACAGTCTTTGCCCTTCCTTTAGTCAAAGATACATTTTTACATACAACAAGCAAACTTGATTTGAGTGAAGCCATGATTCAGATATGCGTATCCTAGGAGTTGTAAAGAGATATTAAATACATCTGTAAACACCTGGTAGAAATTGCACAATAAAGATAGCTTTGTAAACAATTAATCACAACCTCAAAATACAAAGCTAATAATACATTAATTCACAATAGTTCTCCCCCTGTGTTCTCTGGGGAAAAGAGTGAGTTGATGTATTATTAACTTGTTATTACAAATAATACAAAGTAATAGAATTATAATTAATTTCAGTCTAACCAATCTAACACCAATAATCCAGAAATTTTAGAGAAAAAGTATTTTTCTTGAAGAACACATTTTTAAATGTATTTCTTAAGAAAGAGCCTCATCCATCTATCACATTTTGGTACTAATCACACAGTCTTTAAGAACAACACCTTTCTTTAGGCACAGACAATATGTTTCCAACCAAACTACATTTGAAAACAAAAATTTTTGAGGAGGGTGACAAATAGCTTAAAGTAATATGGTAATCATTCAGCAGGTATTCTCTAAGACAACCAGAGTTTCATGCAATTGCATTCATTTCAATATGTCCAATAAATGAATCACACAGCCAATGTGCTTCTATTTATACATCTTGGAAACACTTTATGGAAATAATCTATAAATCAGAAGACAAAATTTTTCATGAGACTCAACAATCAGAAGTAGTCATTACTATAATATAAAGGTCACCCAACTCAAATGCGACACCAGCACCCTCACCCCCCGACCACCACCACCATTTAAAATACATGTTTGGATACCTACCACATAAGAAGGTAGTTATCCTTACGAGGTAGGTAGTAGGTAACCTTCTTATATAGGTTTAACTCTCACATTTCCAACACAAAACATTTCTTCTTATGGGGTAGATATCCAATTCAATCCAGGTTCAAATGGCCAAAGATACCCAGATAAGCAACCAGATTATGGGTTTATATCAGGGACTTACATACAGAGGAGAGAGTCCAGTGGTGGTGAGCTCGAGAGGAGAAGCGCGCAGCCAGGAGGTGGTGAGCTGGGCGGAAGAACCACAACCACTTGCACACGGCGTTCAATTTATACAGCATCTTCACCTGACACCTTCTCCCTAACAACCACCACCTGACAAACTTCATTTACTGCAAAACAAAGGGTCTCGATCCGCTGTAAGTTCCAGTCTCAAAGGAAGGGCTGGAGGCTCAGGGGTTCCTCATAGATAAGGAATGGATTTCTAGGTTGGCCAATCTTGGATTCCCTAGCTCAGAACTCTGTATATTCGTCTTTATGGTAGGTGTGTCTGCTATAAAGGTCATCTCGGGGTATGCTTGGGTCCAGTCACACTGTCAGGAGAGTCTGCTATACTGCACTATGGTATGTGACCTACCCTGCTGGCAATCTATCCTCATGGCTCAAATTTCCTTACCATTTACATCAATAACAGTTTATATTCTGCCTGGCATCATTTTCCTTTCTCGTGTCTCAAAAGACTATCATGTTTATGAGCAGCTAATGCTTTCACATGTTCCTCTGTAAGAAGTTTGTTCTTAAATATTACCTCGGATGCTAATTAACTGGGATTTGAAAGTGAGAACACATTGGCATTGTTAAGGTTAATGGCTTAATCCTTCAGCACAGGAGACAACTTCTCGAGCTTGTTGGAAAGATTTTTATTGAAGTGCAGGGACAGCCCTGTCCCATTATCCACGAGTCTTGCTTATTCTGTTCTCCTTAGGTTGTACCATCTATACGTCCTTTGAGTAACTGATAGTTAGAAAATGTTTCCAGGTGTTAGTATTTATTACGAAGGTAAACTGCTAATAAGGGACAGATGGTTATTTTCTCAGATAATTTTAGACTCACCAATATCCACACTTGGTTTTTAACCTATTTCTCAGAAATTACCTTGAAGTAAATATTTAATTGTTTTTTTATTTAGGAAGAGTGTAGGTAAGAGAAAAACGAAAAATTGATAGAAAATCAAAAAATAACTTCACAATGGATTATTATAGCAAGTATAACTCCTAAGTCCACATGATCGAAAGATTTCCAAACACCTGATTTTGAAGAACAATGATTTAATGGGGGGATGGTTAAATCAATAGTTTGAAATAAAAAGAACTGACTGGGATTGTTTTTACAATGCCTTCTCTCATTTTTCTTTTCTCTTCAAAACTATGCCTACACACAGAACGCAATGTGGTATATCAATCACGATGGCGATCTCAGATGCTTTTGATGATAAGGCTTGTGGTACAGACGAGTAAAATTTTCCAGGAATCAGCCCCATGAGGGCTGAGGGGAATTAGGAGGTCTATGTACCCACCAAACAGACACACACACATAAAACACACATTTAGTGCACCTGCTGCCAATTTTGAGCTCCACAGCTCAAAATTGTTCTGTGTGTGTTTATCTTTGCTCTGCAACTAACTAGTGTCTATATTAAAGAAGAACAGGCATCATGTCTTATTCCTCTCTTACATCTTTCAGAGTGTCCAGCACAGACGTCGTAACATACCAAATGCTCACCAAAGATTGCTAATTGGTGGTTAAAGTAGTAGGCAGAATAATGACCCGCAACACAAAAGAATGTAAGATGTGCTCATTGTAAACTCCAGAACCTGTGAATGTGTTATATTACATAGAAAAGCAGAATGAAAGTTGCAGTTGGGATTAAGGTACTAGTAAGCCCCCGTAAGATAGAAAGATTATTCTGGTGTATTCCATTGTGCCCACTGTAATTACTGAGGTTATTAAAAGAGAAAGAAGGAGTCAGAAAAGGAGTACAGCCAGAGAAAGAAAAGTGAAGACAGAAGGAAGGGTCAAGGTGACATGATATGAGAAAGGTTCTTTTTTTTTTTTAGATTCGTGGGGTGCATGTGCAAGTTTGTTACATGGTAATTGCATGTTACTGACATTTGGCCCTCAATTGAACCTGACACCCAAATAATTAACATAGGCCCCAATAGATAGTTTTTCCACCCAAGATCTCCAACTACCTTCCTGCTCTAGTAGTCTCCTGTGTCTATTGTTTCCATCTTTATGATCATGTGCCCCAAAAGTTTAGCTCCCACTTACAAGTAAAAACATGGGGCATTTGGTTTTCTGTTTCTGTATTAATTCACTTAAGATAATGGCCCCCAGCCACATCCATGTTGCTGCAAAATATATGATTTTATTCTTTTTTATGGCCACGTCATCTTTCATGGCATATATGTACCACATTTTCTTTATTCTATCCATATTGACAGGCACCTCGATTGATTATATGCCTTTGCTATTGTAAATCGTGCTGCAGTAAATATGTGCATGTGTCTTTTTGGTAGAATAATTTATTTTTCTTTGGGTATATACCTAGTAATGGGATTGCTGGATTAAATGCTAATTCTGTTTTTAGCTCTTTGTAAAATCTCCAAACTACTTTCTACAGAGGCCGAACTGATGTGAGAAAGTCTTAACCAGTTGCTTCTTTGAAGTTGGAGGAAGAGGCCACAAGCCAAGGAATGTGGTGAACTCTAGACACCGGAAAAGGTAAGAAAATGAATTCTCCACTAAAGCATCCAGAAATACAGCTCTGAAGATCCCTGATTCTAGTCCAGTATGACCCATGTTGGACTTCTAAGCTATAGAATTGTAAGATACTAAATTTGTGCTGTTTTAAACCACTATGTTTATGATAATTTGTTACAGTGGCCATAAAAAGCTAATACAATTGAGATACTTCTTTCCATTTGATTTTTAATTTTCTTTGATTTTTTAAAAGAGGAGACTATCAAATCATTATACTTATTGCTCCTAACCATCACCAAATATTCAGTCATCAGCAGAGAGGACAGCAATGACTGAGGCATATGCCAGAGGGAAATTTGGAATATTACCCAAAGAAAGCTATTTTGCCATTTAAAATAGTTTTGTGTCTCACCTCCAGTGACTTGCTTATTTAAGAAATCAATGGTCCACTTAAAATTCCCTGGTAAGTGGGAATGTGGTGCCATGTAAACATTTGTTTGCTGCTCTCTCTCTCAAAGCCAAGCACCAGCTTGCATATGGGATTACTTAATTGACAATTATTAAATGAAATTAAAAGAGCCATGATTAGCAGACTAATTGCTGACCAGCAGTTCTGTTGGATCTGTTTCCAATGCAAATATCTCCTCTTCTCTCGGCTCAAGGTAATCAGGCTTTTCTTTGCAATTTTTCAGAAATCTTTGAATTGTTTCTGCACATGCCAAATAGTCACTCACTGGTATGACAATTTTCCCCTGAAAGCTGGAATAAGGCACTTTTGCCTCAAGAAAGGGAAGGGAGAGTGGTAGACCTAGTTGTATTGCATTGTTTTCTTAGTTTTTCTGGGGAGAAAAGGGAACTGATCAACTTAAAGGGAACTGGTTACCTAAGATGGCTATTTAATGGAGAAAGACAAACCTAGTTATCAAAATAGATTGGTTATATTCAACACTGACGGACAAATTTCTCTATAGTGTGCTGTGTTGTACTAGATACTGTCTAAGATCTCTTTAGTGGAAAATTTATTTGAGGACTACCTCTAATCACCAGAAAATCATGCATTTCATGACATCATCTGAGCATCCTTACCTGGTCTCTGCCTCCCTCCCACCTAGCACTCCTTTTGTCAACAGCTCCTCTCCAACGCTGTCCCTTTTTGGTGCTGGTACTGCTTCAAGTTGCTGCTCATCTGGGGATGCATCACCATTCTTCCTTGGTTCTTTTTATCTTTTCTCACATCTCTAAATAGCACCACTTCTTTAGGTAGAAACTTCCCACTACCTGGCTGATCTAAACCTCTAGCCTATATTCATGGAATTATAGGGAGTAAATAGTCTTCCCCTATTACTCCTACTCTGCCCACACCCATAGATCTGCTGCAGGTGACATCCATTGACCTTCCGCAATCAGAAGCCAGAAGGCAAGGGAGCTAGGTGATTGCAGAAGTCAGCCTCCTGTAGCAAAGAGCAGGGCAGAAAAGTAATGAATTCCGAATGGTGGAGGTGAAACAGAATAGCCAACACAGGATCTCTTTTAAGACAACCAAAAGTCACATATATCATTCCACTTTTCATCTTTATTTAGACTCTAAGTAATGTTGGTTAAATTCCCACTACATGTGGTGTGCATCTTTCTTTGAAATAACAAAAATATAAACATTCTTCAGTTGCCCCCTCCTTCTTTCCTTTTTGTTTTTCCTTCAAGGTTTTGCTGAATGGCTACTTTCCCCTGGATTTCTTAATTAATTTCTTTTTCTTTTCTTTTTTTTCTTGTGCTTGCTTGTTTTTTTTTTT